>BQKN01064165.1:0-24181 GCA_022839385.1 Asparagus kiusianus
AAATTTAGAAATTTTTTTATTATCACTAGGATTGTTTTAGAAAATCTTTAATCCGCTGGGGATTTTATAATAAAAATTTGCTATTCTTGTTGAAAAAGGATTAATAAGTTCATTGAGGGGTTTGACTGTTAGAAGTGTGATGTTAGCCTAATAATATTTTATGGGCCTATCGCTCTATAGAAGAGAGTCGATAAGCTAATTTGGTCATCAGAAGTGTATTGTTAACGTGATAGGTATGTGGACCTATCGCTCTATTGAAGATAGTCAATAAGTTGAATGTCAGAGGTGTTTTGTTAATCTGACAAGATTGTGGACCTATCACTCTATTGAAAAGAGTCGAAATTTGATCGTTAGAGGTGTTATATTAACGTGACAAGAATTTGTTACGATCGAAGCAACTTTGTGGACTTATCTGTTAGACCCTAGGGGGGGAGGGGGAGGATGATTAGGGTCTTGAGACAATAATTATGCAATAAAAAATAAGATAAGCAAAGCACCACAAAATGAACAACTAAAGTAAATGAGATAAGGTAAGAGATAGTTATCCAAGTGACGCGCGATGTGTTAACGAGGTTTGGTCCGCTGACCTACGTCCCCGCTCCCCATTCTCAAGGAAAATCCACTACACAACCCGGTTTGGAAGCCGGAACATCTTCTACACAACGATCTCCACAAGATCTTACTACCACACAGTTGACCTCCACAAGATCACACTCACAACAGTAGTAAATGGTGTAAAATCTCTCTCTTTACAGTAATCCTATGGCGAGGAGAAAGATCACACTTGAAGCTTGGGATGTGAACTTAAAAACAGAGAAAAACATGATTGAAAGTTTGTCTCTCTTGAAAACAATAAAATAAAAACTCAGGATTTTTAATAAGCTTGGATGAGCTGGGGGGGGGGGGGTTATGAGGGTTTAAATAGGTAAAAGAACAGCTGCAAAAACCCATACCCAAATCTCCCCAAATCCCGTAAAAACGATTTTCTAAAACTGTACTGAAAAAATCCGTTGGGCGAATGGCGATCGACAGTGGGAATTTTGCGGTCGACCGCGAGCAACTCCAGAAACTATTTTGGGCTCTGGACATCAGCCGGTCGACCGTGGCGGTCGACCGCGAAACTCTCTGGACTGCATCCGGTCGACCATCACGGTCGACCATGAGCCTCTGAAAAGCATCCTGAGTCTCTAGACTCAAGGCGAACGACCGTGACGGTCGACCACAAACTGATACATGACAAAACAGGTATAAAAATAGTTTTTGACTCTTTTTAAAAATACTCAATTGATTTCTAAACATTATGTAACTCTGTAAAATATTTTTAATACTAAAAACAAACTGTTTAGAAAAGGAATTTTGCGTATAGGTCCTTATACTTGTGAAAAACAATATTTTGTCAAAACACTCAAAAATATAAGTATGAAAACGTGTGTGTGATATCCCAATAGCTTCAAATAAAATCTACAACTACTTGCCTACAATCTAGCACTAGAGAGAAAAGAAAAACTAGCAAATATCCTCACATAGAATTATATTTCTTTGAGTCTTGATATTGCTTAAAGTTGATGAAGCTTTCACTTGTATATGTTGTTCTTAATTTAACATTTGCTTCATCACATTGCCTCCTCCTCCTTTAGATATCTTCGTTGTAGCTCATATTCCATCCAATCCTCCATATGTGGTACAAACAAGCTTTATATATATATTAACTATAATATCACTCAACAAACAATTAGTACCGATAATGGTGGTTGTAAATCATCATCAAAACATAAGGGTTAACAATCTTCTCCTTTTTGATGATGACAACCAACCATTATATTGGAGCGAAATAAACATAGCTTATAGATAGTAGCTCCCCCTATCTATGAGCTACCCCTAACTATGTGCAACAAATGAAGAGATTTCTCTTCCCTTTTGTCACCATCAAAATGGGGTGAAAGAAATGATAAACAAAAAATACATATGAAGTGCAACTAACCAAGTAAATAAACAAAACTTTTACATAGTGCATAAACCCAAACTATTTCTTATGCGACAAAAATCATCTTCACTAAGAGGCTTGGTAAAGATGTCCGCTAATTGAGATTTAGTGTCAATACAAACAAGAGATATCTTGCCTTTCTACATGGTCGCATAAGAAATGATGGCGCATATCAATATGCTTGGTTCTAGAGTGCAAAACAGATTTTTTTGAAATATTTGTAGCACTAGTGTTATCACAAAATTTTTTTATATTTTGAAAATTCAAATCATAGTCAACTAAACTTTGTTTCATCTATAAAACTTGGGCATAATATAAGCCGACGGTAATGTATTCCGCTTCCGTAGTAGACAAGGCAACACAATTTTGTTTCTTGGAAGCCCAAGAGACAAGAGAGTTACCCAAAAATTGACATGTACCACTTGTACTCTTGCGATCTACCTTACATCCGGCAAAGTCGGCATCACAAAAACCATAAAGATTGAAAGAGATGCTTTTTGGATAAAATAAACCAAGATCAATTGTACCATTGATATATTTAATAATTCGTTTAACCGTAATCAAATGGGACGTTTTTGGAGAAGCTTGAAAACGTGCACAAGCACACACACTAAAAATGATATCGGGTCTACTAGCGGTAAGATAAAGAAGACTACCTATCATACATCGATAGAGTTTTTGGTCTACATCCTCACCACTATCATCCGCATCAAGCTTGATACTTGTATTCATGGGAGTTGGTGCATGCTTAAAATTCTCCAAACCGAATTTCTTCACCGATTCTCTAGCATACTTGCTTTGAGAAACAAATATCCCATCCGTAGTTTGCTTGACTTAGAGTCCGAGAAAGAAAGTAAGCTCTCCCATCATGCTCATCTCAAAATGATCTTGCATAATTTTAGAAAATTCCTTGCATAGTGATTCGTTAGTGGCACCAAAAATGATATAATCAACATATATTTGAACTAAAATAAAATTATTTTTCCTTTTTCTCACAAAAAGTGTATTATTAATTTTCCCTTTCAAAAAACCATTTTCAAGAAAAAAACTAGAGAGGCGAGCATACCAAGCTCTAGGAGCTTGTTTTAACCCATACAAAGCTTTTTGAACCCAGTAAACATGATTAGGAAATGAATGATCCATAAAGCCGGGGGGTTGCTCAACATATACTTCCTCTTCTATAAAACCATTTAAAAAGGTACTTTAACATCCATTTGAAATAATTTAAAATTCTTAAAACTTACAAATGCCAAAAACATCCTAATAGATTCTAACCGTGCAACCGGTGCAAAGGTTTCATTATAGTCTATACCCTCCTCCTGATTGTATCCTTAGGCAACTAAACGAGCATTATTTCTTGTTACTATGCCATGTTCATGAAGTTTGTTTCTAAAAACCCATTTTGTTCCAATCACACTAGCATTGTTAGGTCTAGGAACTAGTTTCCAAACATTATTTTTTTGAAAATTGTTTAGTTCATCATGCATAGCTAAAACCCAAAACTCATCTTTTAAAGCATCATTAATCTTTTTAGGTTCTATTTAAGATAGGAAGGCAACATTACCATACTCACTCAAAGCTTTTGAGCGAGTTAGAACCCCTTGTGAAGGATTCCCTATTATTTGCTCCTTTGGATGATTTGGTTCAAATTTCCATGCTTTGGAGAGTTCTTCTTGCTCTTGCTCTTGAATATTGTTGCTTTCTCCATCCTTTTGAGCATCTATTGAGGGTGTTTCATTTAGTTGTAAAAATTCCAATCCTCCCTCAACATTATCATCATCTTTCATAGGTAACCTAACTTGTAAACCAATATTATTCTCATCAAAAATAACGTTTATAGATTCTTCAGCAACAAGAGTTCGTTTGTTGAAGACCCTATAAGCCTTACTTCGAGGAGAATATCCTAAGAAAATACCAATATCAATTTTTGAATCAAATTTATCATGATGATCTTTGGTGTTCAAGATAAAACAGTTACAACCAAAAAAGACGAAAGTATCCAATAAAAGAGATTTTTCCATAAAATAGTTCATAAAGAGTTTTCCTAAGCTTTAGTCGAATCAAAACACGATTCAAAACGTGGCAAGCCGTATTGACGGCTTCCGCCTAAAAATATTTAGGTAAATCAAAAGCATTTATCATTGTTCGTGCCATCTCTTGTATGGTGCGATTTTTCCGTTTAACAACTGTTTGGTAGAAAATTTATAGTAAAAGAAATGAAAGAAAAATTTGATTTAGATTCTCTCGATCTCAATTACAATTGGATTTTGATTACAAAAGAGAAGAGAATGATCTGGATTCTCCCCTTTATTTAATTCTGGCTTCTTCACGGTAGTGATGGAGTGCCTCCCTCGAATGCTCACGTCGAGTTTACTCTCCGTTGACGATCCAAACGTCTTGATTCACTGGAACGGTATCTCCTCCTCATGCTTTGACGCTATGGAGAACTTGCAAAGCAAGTTTTAGAACTCTTGATGAGTTGATAATTCTGAACGAGTTTGAAACTCTATGAAAGAGTTGATTTAACCGAAAATTAGTTTGACAAGCCAAGGCCAAATGATCCAAGGAACTTTGTCACTACAGGAAGCTCCAGCAATTCTCCCAAAAAGTCAGCCGAAGATCTCTTCTCTGCTGCCCAAAAAGAAGGATCAATCCCAGAGCCAAAAAATCCCCCGAACTCAATTGAGTTTCCTACTATTTATAGGGGATTAAGGGGTATATCCGCCCCCTTAATTCGCTCATAAATGGGGCTGAATGGGGTGTAACCGCCCCCCTTAAACAGCTCCCCAAATCATGGGGAGAACAGTTTTGAAACCGTCCAGTTCATGTTTTGAACGAGTCAAACGCTAAAAAATAGCGTTCAGGGCCCGAACTCTGCGTTTTAGACTAAAAACGCAGAGTTGGGCCTATTTTGGTGGCTGAATGCATAGGTCGCACTGCGTTGTAAATCTAAAACGTAGAGTTGGGACGTAGAGATGAACTCCGTGTTTTGGACTTGAGACGCAGAGTTGGGCTCTGCATAAACTCTGCGTTTTGGACCTGAGACGCAGAGTTGGACTCTGCATGAACTCTTCGTTTCTGAGTCCACGAACTTTGCGTCTGGACTTGAATGCTTAGGATGGCCCTTGCGTTTTGACTCTGGAACATGGGTATGACCTCTGTGTTTTGATGGTATAACACAGGAATGACCTCTGCGTTTTGATGGTGAAACGCAGGGATGACCTCTACGTTTTGATGTGAAGAGACCATCAATTTGTGGTCTCTTTTGTTGGAGTGTTGCAAAGACCGTCATCTTATAATCTTCATCTTAGCTCCTTGCAAATATGAGAGTCGTCAGATTGTAACTCCTGATGTTGATTGTGAAGGCTGTTGATTAGAGCTTTCATCAGTTATTGTGGAGGTCGTTAGATTGTAACCATCATCGATCTACATGAAAGTCTTCAAATTATAGCCTTCTGGAAGTCATCAGATTGTAACTTCCATCATCGGTGTTTGATGGGGGATCAGGTATCTATTGTGATTTTTAGACAGCCTACGGAACCCCCTCCAAAGTTTTTAAAAGTTCGCGGTTGACTAGGACGAATTTTCGGAATATTTTGGATCTCAACTTTGATCTTTGAGCTGTTGATTCCTTGACGTAAAGGAGTTATTCTCTGCACTCACTTTGAAGGCATCTTGGTTGAAGGAATTTGCCACGTAGGACCTGTATGAAGGTATGCGTCATAATCTTACTTCTGAAATGCGGGGGTAGACCCCTGCGTTTTGAACTTGAGGCACGGAGGTGACTCTCATGCATTTTTTAACTAAGTATTTGGGACTTGTCTTTAGCTTATCTGTTTCAAGTCTCGGCTCATATCCATTAAGCTGATGAGCCTGTAAATATGCATAGGATTTTTGGCAAACCCTCAGCCATCAACGGATTTGATAAGCCTTTACTGACTACCGTTTGAGTCGGGCTAGCATGTGAATTATTTGAATCTGTTTCACATGTAATATTATGCTAAGAGAATGAACCTTCTTAGACTTGATGCTATGATTTTAAATACATAGACTTTGTCATTTTCACAGGAAAAGACTAACCGGCAACGAGTGTTAGGCGTAGACTTATCTCTAATTAGGGATCAAGATAAAGTCCCCCATGCGTGTAAGGTATGGATTTTAGCGTTATTAATAACGACCTGCCACGATGTTGAATAAGTGGGCTTTACTAATTTCACGAAAATGTGCTACCCGACAGCATGTGTTAGATGCAGACTTATCTCTAATTAGGGATCGAGATAAAGTCCCTCATGCATAAAAGACATGGATTTTGGTGCTACGATGTTGAATACGTAGACTCCGCCATTATTGCGGGAATAAACAACCCGGCAGCATGTTTTAGATGGAGACTTATCTCTATTTAGGGATCCAGATAAAGTCCCCCATGTGTGTAAGGCATAGATTTTAGTGTTATTAATAACGACCTGCCACGATATTGAATACATGGGTTTTTATCCTTCTTACGGTCAAAGACTAACTGGCAACGCATATTAGGCGTTGACTTATCCCTTCTTATGATTCAGGATAAAATTCTCCATACATACAAGGTATGGATTCAGAGATTATTAATTTAATGATAATCACTAGCTACGATATTAAATACGTAGACTTTGTCACTGTTTCTTCCTGTGTTACTTGAAACACTGAAAGAAAGTTGAAAGCGCCAGAGGTGTAGTATTAACTTAGCATGAATTTTTACTTAGAGTGAAATTCAGAAATTTTCTTTATTATCACTAGGATAATTTCAGAAAATCTTTAATCCACTGGGATTTTATGATGAAAACTTTCTATTCTTGTTGAAAAAGGATTAACAAGTTCATTGGAGAGGGTTTGACTGTTAGAGGTGTGATGTTAACCTAACAGTATTCTATGGGCCTATTGTTCTATTGAAGAGAGTCGATAAGTTGATTTGGTCGTCAGAGGTGTGATATTAACTTAACAGGTATGTGGACCTATCACTCTATTAAGGAAAGTCGATAAGTTAATTTTGTTAGAGGTGTGATATTAACATGACACAATTGAATATTACGATCAGGGCAATTTTGAAGATCTATTGCTCTATTGGGGAGATTCGATAAATGGATTTTGTCAGAGGTGTGGGATTAACATGAAAAGAATTTGTTACGATCGGAGCAATCTTGAAGACTTATCATCCTATTGAAGAGGATTGATAAGTTTATCACCATAAGCGATGAAGTTTGATACCTATGATTTGAATAAGATTTTGAAGACTTAGTGTCTTGCTGGGGAAGATTGCGATTTGAGCAATTTTGAGGACCTATCATCCTATTGATAAGGATTGATAAGTTAATTGTCAGAGGTGTATAATTAACATGACAAATTAGGAGTGATGCAAGCTACATTCATACTCTGTGGGGGTGATGATCGTCAGAAGTGTAATGTTCACTCAACGATGTGAAATATTTGTTGCTCTTAATCCAATAGATTCCAAGTAACCAACCCTAAGTCTTGATTAAGACTTAGCAGGGGAATAAAAAGAGGTAGACAAGACACATCGCCTAGTAGGGCACTATCCATAAAGTCGGAATAGAGGCACATTACCTGGTAAGCCATTATCTGATGAGTTTAGCTATCAGAGGTAACTGTTAACGTGATAGTTTTGTGGACCTGCCATCCTATTGAAGAAGATTGGCAAGTTAATGGACTATCAGAAGTAATTATTAATGTGATAGTTTTGTAGACCTGCCATCCTATTAAAGAAGATTGGCGAGTTAATGGACTATCAGAGGTAACTTTTAACGTGATAGTTTTATGGACCTGCCATCCTATTAAAGAGGATTGGTAAGTTGGTGAACTATCAGAGGTAATTGTTAACGTGATAGTTTTGTGGACCTATCATCCTATTGAAGAAGATTGGCAAGTTGATAGACTATCAGAGTTAACTATTAACGTGATAGTTTTATGGACCTGCCATCCTATTAAAGAGGATTGGCAAGTTAGTAGACTATCAAAGGTAAATGTTAACATGATAGTTTTGGGAACCTGCCATCCTATTGAAGAAGATTAGCAAGTTGATGGACTATCAGAGGTAATTATTAACGTGATAGTTTTGTGGACCTACCATCCTATTAAAGAAGATTGATAAGTTGATGGACTATCAGAGGTAATTGTTAACGTGATAGTTTTGTGGACTTGCCATCCTATTGAAGAAGATTGGCAAGTGAATTTGGAGAATTTTGAAGAAATGGACTATCAGAGGTGTATTATTAACTTGATAGTTTTGACGGATTTCGTGGTTGATAGAGGTATTCTATTGAACATGACAACTCAGAAAATTTATTACTCATAATCCAATGAACTATAAATAAACCAACCCTCAGTCTTGAACAAGTGCAGGGGAAAAAAGGGTAGACATGGCAAATCGCCTAGTAGGCCATTATCTAACGAGTTTGACTATCAGAGGTAATTGTTAACGTGATAGTTGTTGGACCCGCCATCCTACTAAAAAGGATTAACTTCAGTGGTCGTAGTATCTTCCCTTTCTGACTGAGAAGATTGAGCTTGGTCTGATTGCTCAGGTTGATCCTGCCTACTTTGTTCTTCAGCTTTGAGCCTGACAATAATCTTTTGAGCCTGTTCGCCTTGAGAGATTAGTTGTCTCTAGGAATGGCATTTTGCAACTCCTATTCGGGCTAGAAGATCGGTTTGCAAGTTGTATCGACAGGTCTCTACTAAGGTAGACTGTGTCATACCTGACAAACATCACAGAGCCATGTTTCGAAACCTCTTGACGAAGGCTTTGACGGACTCCCTCTTCTTCTGCTTAGTAGCGATAAGGGTATGGATGAAGACTTCTGTATCTTCTTCAAAGAATCTTGATAGGAAGAGTTTCTCTAGATCTGCCCACTTTTGAATACATCCCGCAGGCAGTTTCCTGAACCATTCAAAGGTAACTCTTTTGAGGGTGCCAATGAACAATCGAGCCAGAATAGCGTCGTTTGATATTATATTCCCTATCTGTGACCTGAAATAATAGATATGTTGGTTCGGTGATCCCGTGCCATCAAAAGTTTGTAGCATCGGGACCTTGAACTTTGGAGGATAGGGGGTTGTATCCCATTCGGTAGGATATGGCCTGGTAACTCCCTCATCTTAAAGCTCGCTTCTATTAGCAATGGCTTTGAGGTGGGCTTCCAATTCTTCTATTTTGGCAGACTGGAGATTATGCTCATTATCCGTCTCTCTTCCTTCATCAGAAAAAGATTTTAGGTCGTGGGCTTCTTGATCAGAAGCAGCACCATCAACCACTTTTTTCTTCCCTTTGCTTGTGTGAAGTCGGGATGAAGACGTTCTTCCTCTTCGGGAAGATTCTTGCTTGGGTGGCGAATCTGTCTTCTAAGATTTGGCATTGTCTACGACGATTTGATTCATCAGGGTCAAGAGTTCATTGATGGCCTCCTGCTGAGATTTGAGCATGGCCTCCTGCTCATCAAGTCTCTTCGCGAGATCTTCATAGTTTTCTATCATATAAGCGGAGCTCTCATGTTCAACAAAAGAGCTTAATGATTGGGACTCTACAATGGCTAAGTGTTCATCATCGGAATTAGTTCCTCTGGCTAACCTCCGATAGTTGATAGGGGGAATGGCTCCTGTTCGCGTCCGAGTACGTTGGTAGATTCCTTCAAACTCGTTAGTGATTTCTCTGATGGTCGGTGAACGACTTGTCTCAGAGTCATAGGAACTAGGACCTGAGGCTTTTCCTTTTCTGATCACATTGATAGTGACCCTAGGATACTCGGTCTCTGGAGACTTCTTCCTGTGAGAACGTCGTCGATGGTTGGGCAAAGCAACGTTCGTAAATTGGTCGAACACCAACAGTTTGGCCACATATGAGTAGCATTGACATCCCGAGAGAACCGTAGGAATCAATCGTTCACATTGGAATGAACGAATGACTTATTGCATCGGTCTTTCTCTCGATATGAACTCTCTCAAATCTGTTGTGAAGATTCAAGGAGAATTACCCACTGCTTGTGAGGTTTGAATTAGAACCCCTAATCCATGGTTGGACAGGACTGGCTCTTGGTGATCGTGGATCTGGTTGAGATGCCTTGAATCCGTGAACTTCTTATATCCGCCTCTCAATCTAGTCATGCTACGCAGAGTATTCGGGGGTCTCGCTGCTCGGTCAGTGAGTCGGGGGTCCAGGGGGTGACTCACCTTTGGCCGGGGGGGGGGGGGGGGGGGGGGGGGGGCCCGGACGACCCCCCGGCTGGGTTCGGAGCAGCACCCTGAAGCTCCACGATATACACCAGGTTCTGTATTGGATTTCGTTACCTGAACGCATGCCTGAGCTCCAGGTGTTGCTGGTGAAACGCGATCCTGAGGTTTGCGTTTTGCTGATGAAACATAGTCTTGAGATCTGTATTTTGTTGATGAAACGTAGTCTTGAGATCTGTGTTTTGCTAATGAAACGCAGTCCTAAAGTCTACGTTTTGGTGATGAAACGTAGTCTTGAGATCTGCGTTTTGCTGATGAAACACAGTCTTGAGATTGCTGATGAAATGCAGTCCTGAAGTCTGTGTTTTGGTGCTGAAATGCATGCCTGAGAGTTGCGTTCAATTTGTGAAACGCACTCCTGAGAGTTGTGTTTTGGTTCTGGGATGCACTCATGAGAGTTACGTTCTACCAGATCAACGCAGTTTTGAGGTCTGTGTTTTGATGTTGGAACACGCCTCTGATGGTTATATTTTATTTGGGAAATGCACCCCTGAGGGTTGCGTTTAACTTGGCTCATGCAGAGCTTGTGTTGAGGCTCACAAACACGGAGCTCGCGTTGATTGGAGGATCGGTTTTTTTGGAGTTGTGCCGAAGCTAAGTCTTCTCCTTCAGGGAGGGGACTGTATGAATAGTGCAACCCCCAAGGGAACAGTCCTTCGATGAGTCGGCCATAACTGGAGCTTTAGTCTCCTTAGAAACTTTGTGGATCTTACGCATAGCCTTGGGGCTAAGGGATTCGGAGGAGAGGGCCTCCACAAACTTGGCTTGATCGAACTCGATGATTAGAATTTCAACGATCGTTCCAGTGAGCATGACATCAGATTGCGCCACCACCCCTTCGTCAGAGAAGCTAGTCCCCAGCAGAGTCACCATCTTTTGTTTGGTAGAAAATTTACAGTAAAAGAAATGAAAGAAAAATTTGATTTAGATTCTCTCGATCTTAATTACAATTGGATTTCGATTACAAAAGAGAGGAGAATGATCTGGATTCTCTTCTTTGTTTAATTCTGGGTTCTTCACGGTAGTGATGAAGTGCCTCCCTCGAATGCTCATGTCGAGTTTGCTCTCTGTTGACGACTCGAATGTCTTGATTCGCTGGAACGGTATCTCCTTCTCACGCTTTAACGCTGTGGAGAACTTGCAAAGCAAGTTTTAGAACTCTTGGTGAGTTGATAACTCTGAACGAGTTTGAAACTCTATGAAAGAGTTGATTTAACCAAAAATCGATTTGACAAGCCAAGGCCGAAGGCTCCAAGGAACTTTGCCGCTGTAGAAAGCTCCAGCAATTCCCCCAAAAAGTCAGCCGAAGGTCTCTTCTTTGCTACCCAAAAAGAAGGATCAATCCCAGAGCCAAAAAAAATCCCCCGAACTCAATTAAGTTTTCTACTATTTATAGGGGATTAAGGGGTATAACCGTCTCCTTAATTCACTCCTAAATATAGCTAAATGGGGTGTAACTACCCCCTTAAAGAGCTCCCAAAATCGTGGGGAGAACGGTTTTGAAACCATCCAGTTCGTGCTTTGAACGAGTCAAACGCTGAAAATAGCGTTCAGGACCCGAACTCTACGTTTTAGACTAAAAACGTAGAGTTGGGCCTATTTTGGTGGCTAAACGTACAGGTCACACTACGTTGTAAATCTAAAATGCAGAGTTGAGACGCAGAGATGAACTCCACGTTTTGGACCTGAGACGCAGAGTTGGGCTCTGCATGAACTCTGCGTTTTGGACCTGAGACGCAGAGTTTGACTCTGTATGAACTCTGCGTTTCTGAGTCCACGAACTCTGCGTCTGGACTTGAATGCTGGGGATGACCCTTGTGTTTTGACTCTGGAATATGGGTATAACCTCTGCGTTTTAATGGTATAACATAAGGATGACCTCTGCGTTTTGATGGTGAAGCGCAGGGATGGCCTCTGCGTTTTGATGTGAAGAGACCATCAATTTGTGGTCTCTTTTGTTGGATCGTTGCAAAGACCATCATCTTGTAATCTTCATCTTGGCTCTTTGCAAATATGAGAGCCGTCAGATTGTAACTCCCGATGTTGATTGTGAAGGCTGTTGATTAGAATTTTCATCAGTTATTGTGAAGATCATCAGATTGTAACCTTCATCGATCTATGTAAAATTCTTTAAATTACAGCCTTCTGGAAGTCGTCAGATTGTAACTTCCATCTTTGGTGTTTGATGGGGGATCAGATATCTATTGTGATTTTTAGACAGCCTATAACAACACCATTTTGTTGTGGTGTTCTTGGAGCAGAAAATACATGAGTTATACCACGATATGCATAAAAATCTTTGAAAAATTTATTTTAAAATTCGCCACCATGATCACTTCTAATTTTAACAACTTTCAACACTTTTTTATTTTTAATTCTTTTGACATAATGTGAACATTTTTCAAAATATTTATTATTACTACCAAGAAAGATTGTCCATGTAAAACGAGAGAAATCATCAATGATAACAAAAACATAGTGTTTGCCTCCTAGAGAGGTAACACACATAGGACCAAAGAGATCAAGATGAAGTAATTACAAGGGTTTAGAAGTTGATACCTAATTAATGGATTTGAAGGTAGACTTAGTTTGTTTACCTTTAGCACAATCTTCACAAATGGTATCTTTGATGAAATGCAAGTTTGGTTTGGTAACCCTTTTATAAGATTCTTCTTGGATAATTTGGATATCAACTCCATGTTGGCGTGTCCAAGCCTTTTATGCCAAATCCAATGATTTTTATCAACCGCCGCAAGGCATTTAACATCTTGATCTATTAGCTCATTCATCTCAAAATGTATACATTAGATTTTCTATTAGCAACAAAAATAATTTTTCCATTTGAGCTAACAATGCACTTATCCAGTTTAAAAAAAATATCAAAACCTTTATCACTTAATTGGCTAATGCTAAGAAGATTATGATTCAAGCTACTAACCAAATAAACATCTTCTATAACGGGAGAAGGTATCTTACCAATGCATCCAATACCTATGATTTTACCTTTCTCACCACCACCGAAGGAGACGTTACCTCCTTCAATCCTTAATAGGGTTGCAAAAAGCTCTTTGTTACCCGTCATATGATGTGAGCAACACTATCAAGGTACCACATCTCTCTACGTCATGTTCATAATGTTCCCTACATAAGATGAATGTGTAGTAACTTTAGGTACCCAAATCTTGGATCCTTAGTTGTTAGTAAACTTGGTACCTTTGGGTACCCATGTCATTCCATAATAATCATGATTATCTTTAATCCTACAATGAGTGGAGATATGACCATGTTTCATTCAATATATGCACACAAAATTTCTCTTGTGTGTGGAAGCATGAGATCTATGAAACCTATTTCTCTCATGGTGATGATGACTAGAATATGCATGAGTAGGTCTAATTCTACCACTTTCAATTTCAAGTCTTTCAATTTTAGATCTTAATTATTTGTTTTTAAAATCAAGATTCCTTAGCAATTCATCTTTTAAAGCAAGAGATGATTGTAGTTGCTCAAGTTTGGAATCACAAGAAGTATGCAATTTTTTAAAGGATGAGTATTCTTTTGTCATTCTTTTAAACTCAATGTTTAACTCTTCTAATGTGGTTGCTAGATCACATTCCATGTAAAAAGATTCACTTTCGGCATCGGATATTACCTCCTTTTCATAAGACATAAAGCAAATGTTGGGATCATGAATAGCAATCTTTGCTCATTCTTCATTACTATCCGAATCGCTTGGTTCGGATTCCTTCCATCCGGCATACATGGCTTTCTTCTTTTTATATTTCAAATATTTCTCCTTAAGCTTAGGGCAATCTTTGGCAATATGACCCAGTTCATTGCATTCAAAACATTTTCCTACACGTGAAGAAAATTTGTTGTTAGATCGGGAATTAAACTTCTTATTCTTTTTTATGAGTCTTGATATTCTTCTAGAGAGGTGAGCCACTTCTCTAGAAAAATCAACTTCACTATCCGAAGATGATGAGTTATCACTAGCTCCCTTGAGAGCTATGGTCTTCATTTTTGGTAATGGCTCCTCAATTTCCCGTGGGGCACTTCCTCTTTCTCCTTCCCTTTGAGCTTCTTCTCATGAACCTTAAGCTTGCCAAAGAGACCATCAAGAGCTAGAGTAGTGAGATCATGAGCTTCCTCTATGGCCGTAGATTTGGGTTTCCATGCCAGAGTCAATGAGCGAAGGATCTTGTAGTTCGTCTATTGGATAGTCAATTTCTTGTCAAGACCATACAATTCATTGATGATATTAGTAAAACGGGAAAATATAGCATCAATGGATTCATTAGGAAGCATTTTAAATAACTCATAGTCATGCATAAACCCACTAATTTTAGACTCCTTAACTTGGGGGGTTCCTTCATGTGTAATACATAGTTTCACCCAAATTTCATATGCGGTTGCACATGTGGAGACCCTATTGTACTTATTAGGGGAAAGACCACAAATTAAGGCATACATGGCCTTGGCATTTAGATTAGCTAGGAGTCTTTCACCGTCGGTCATGCTACTAATCTTGGACTTTTCTATATATTTCTTTTCTATGAGCTCTAAAATGTCAAGATCAATGCAACGAAGGTAAATCCTCATTCTAGCCTTCCAATAGGCAAAATTGCTACCAGTGAACAATCGGGGTCTAGTGGTGGATTGTCCCTCAAGCATGTGCACATTCAATGAAGCCTCCATATGATCTTTTCTCTAAGGTAGTTAGACCAAAAACAAATATAGAGACCAAGCTTTGATACCAATTGTTAGACCTTAGGAGGTGTGATTAGGGTCTTGAGGTAATAATTGTGCAATAAAAAATAAAATAAGCAAAGCACCACAAAATGAACAACCAAAGTAATTGAGATAAGGTAAGAGATAGTTATCCAAGTGACGCACGATGTGTTAACGAGGTTCGGTCCGCTGACCTACGCCCCCACTCCCTACTCTCAAGGAGAATCCACTACACAACCCGGTTTGGAAGCCGGAACTACTTCTACACAACGATCTTCCCAAGATCTCACTACCACACAATTGATCTCCATAAGATCACGCTCACAATAATAGTAAATGGTATAAAATCTCTCTCTTTACAGTAACCCTATGGCAAGGAGAAAGATCACACTTGCAGCTTGGGATGTGAACTTGAAAACAGAGAAAAACAGGATTGAAAGTTTGGCTCTCTTGAAAATAGTAAAACAAAAATTTAAGATTTTTAATAAAATTGGATGAGCTGAAGAAGGGGGGTATGAGGGTTTAAATAGGCAAAAGAACAACTGCCAAAACCCATACCCAAATCTCCCCAAATCTCGTAAAAATGATTTTCTGAAACTGTATTGAAAAAATCCGTTGGGTGAACGGCGGTCGACTGCGAGCAACTCCAGAAACTATTTTGGGCTCTGGACATCAGCCGATCGACTGTGGCGGTCGACCATGAAACTCTCTGGACTGCATCCGGTCGATCATCACGGTCGACCACGAGCCTCTGAAAAACATCCTGAGTCTCTGGACTCAAGGTGGTCGTTCGTGGTGGTCGACCGCAAACTGACACATGACAAAACATGTATAAAAACAGTTTGTGACTCTTTTTAAAAATACTCAATTGATTTCTAAACATTGTGTAACTTTGTAAAATGTTTTTAATACTAAAAACAAACTGTTTAGAAAAGGAATTTTGCGAATAGGTCCTTATACTTGTGAAAAACAGTATTTTGTCAAAACGCTCAAAAATATAAGTATGAAAATGTGTGTGTGATATCCCAATAGCTTCAAATAAAATCTACAACTACTTGCCTACAATCTAGCACTAGAGAGAAAAGAAAAACTAGCAAATATCCTCATAGAATTACATTTCTTTGAGTCTTGATATTGCTTAAAGTTGATGAAGCTTTCACTTGTATATGTTTTTCTTGATTTAACATTTGCTTCATCACATTGCCTCCTCCTCCTTTAGATATCTTCGTTGTAGCTCATATTCCATCCAATCCTCCATATGTGGTACTAACAAGCTTGATATGTATATTAACTACAATATCACTCAACAAGTAATTAGTACCGATAATGATGATTGTAAATCATCATCAAAACATAAGGGCTAACATTATCATCGTATTGAAGAGGATTGATAATTAGATTGTCAGAGGTGTGATATTAACGTAACATGAGTTTGTTGTGATCGGGACAACTTTGACGACTTATCATCCTATTGAAGAGGATTGATAAGTGGACTTTATCAAAGATATGATATTAACGTGACAGAGATGATTGTCAGAGGTATGATGTTAACATGATAGGAGAATGTACTTGTGATTTGAAAAAGATTTTGAAGACTTAGTGTCTTGCTGGGGAAGATTATGATTTGAGAAATTTTAAGGACCTATCATCCTATTGACAAGGATTGATAAGTTGATTGTAAGAGGTATATTGTTAACATGACAAATTAGGAGTGATGTAAGCTGAAGTCATACTCTATAGGGATGTTAATCGTTAGATATGTAATGTTACTCGATGATGTTTGTAGACCTGTCATCCTATTGAAGAGGATTGACAAGAAGATTCGTTACTTTTAATCCAGTGGATTTCAAGCAACCAACCCCCAGTCTTAAACAAGTACAGGGGGGAAGGGGATAGATATAGCATATCGCCTAGTGAGCCACTATCCGTCAAGTCATTCGGTGACATTAGAGTATGATGACTATGATTAGAATAGAGGTTGACAAGTTTGGCTATCAGAGGTAACTGTTAACGTGATAGCTTTGTATACCAGCTATCCTATTAAAAAAGATTGCAGGTTGATGTACTATCATAGGTAACTATTAACATGATAATTTTGGTTGACCCGCCATCCTATTGAAGAGGATTGGTAGGAGAATTTGGAGGGAATGGACTATAAGAGGTGTATTTTTAACTTGATAGTTTTGTTGACCCACCATCATATTGAAGAGGATTGATGGAGTGTTTGGAAGAAATAGACTATCAGAGGTGTATTGTTAACTTGATAGTTTTATGGACTTGCTATCCTATTGAAGAGGATTGGCTTCAGTGGTCGTAGTATCTTCCCTTTTTGATTGGGAAGATTGGGCTTTTACCATCATCAGAAAGTTTTGTGGACTTGCCATCCTATTGAAGAGGATTGACTTCAGTGGCCGCAGTATCTTCCCTTTTTGAAGAGAATTGTGTTTACATGCTTGTGGATTTTTACCATCATCAACAAAGATATTATAAGAAGATAGCACAACATGATTTAATAGTGCTGCAGCAACGCATGATTTAGGACACATGATACCATTATAACAATATCGGATATAGATCAAAGAATTATCGTAGTATACCAGTAGGAAACCAGCATGACAGAGGTCAGAGTCAATAGTCTTAGGACCGCGGTTACGGTCAGCATCGGAGGATAGATGTACTACCGGTTATTCCGAGGATTTAGAGGCCAATAGGCTAGAATTAGGCTATTCAGAGTATTCATCAAGGTCAGATGGGCCCATACGTTCCACCACCAATAGCACATCGGTCGCTAGTCACCGACAGGGTTTATGTAGTCATACCGCGTGGGCATAGTACGAGTGGAGTTTTCGTAGTAAATTCTTATCCAGATCGAATCTTGTTTGATTCAGGAACTTCGTATTCTTTCATATTTCATACCTTCATGTATAGGCTTCAGTTAGTTACACATCCATTAGATGTTCTGTTATCGGATTCTACTCCTCTAGGGGAGGTGTCCCTATTGGAGAGTATATGTAGGAGATGTGTCATCAGTATAGATGAGTTTGAGTTCATCTTTGACCTGGTCATTTTATGGATGTTGGATTTCGACGTCATTCTTAGTATGAAATGGTTATAATCCTATAATATTAGTATCTACTGTTTTGCTAAAATAGTATGCTTGTGAGCATTCGTTGAGATTGTATAGATAGTAGCAATCTCATAGGGTAACCAGAATGCAGAGCCATTTCTGGCATACATCGAGAAGGTGATGATACGGGATCGGGGTGCAGTTTTAAGCGAGACCAGAATCCTCTCAGAGTATCAAGATGTCTTTCAGAACATACCTACGTTTTCTCCAGCGAGAGAGGTTGTTTCCCTGCATCAAGTTGTAGCAGGCACCATACCGATATTCCAAGCATCCTATCATATCATATTGCACCCGCTGAGATGAGGGAGCTATAGACTCAGCTAGATGAGTTGTTAACTCAGGATTTTATTGTCAGGAGTTATTTTCATGGGAGTACGGGTCCTCTTTGTGGGGGAAAAAAGGACTATAGCATGTGATTGTGTATCGATTATTGTGAGTTGAGCAAGTCACTATCCAGATCAGGTATCCATTATTGAGGATTTATTACTTGTTCCACCAGCTGCGGGGAGAGCAACATTTCTCGAAGATTGATCTTCGTTCTAGTTATTTCCAGTTAGGTGTGCGGTAAATGGATATTTCCAAAACTATATTTTCTGACTCGACATGGGTCTTTTGAGTTCTTGTTATGCCATTTGGGCTGACCAATGCACCCGTGGCATTCATGGATTCGATGAACCGGGTTTTTCATCCATGTTAGGACCAGTTCGTAGTAATTTTATTGACGACATCCTTATCTTTTCGAGATCGAAGGTAGAATACGAGCAATATCCTCTATTGGCATTATGGTCATAGCGGACAGTCGAGATTAGAGGCCTCAGTGATATACTGAGTTTAGCAAATACGAGTTTTGGCTATAAGAGAGATTTTTAGGCCACATCATCAGTAGGGGCATAACAGTGGATCCAGCCATTGTTGAGGCTGTACTTGATTGGGAGCCACTAAGAACCATTACAGAGATGCGGAGTTTTGGTAGGGTATGAGAGAAAGTTTATTCGGAACTTTTTGAAGATTATGATACCACTTACACAACTTACGAAGAAGGATGTATAGTTTGATTTGGGCACTGGGTGCCAGAGAGCCTTTGAGACTATTAAGGCTAGATAGACTACAATAACAATTTTGACTTTTCTGAGCGGTGATACAACATTTGTTGTTTATGTGGACACATCATTAGTAGGACTACAAGGTGTTTTGATGTAGACCCGGAGGGTATGGCTTATTTCGCGACAGTTGAGGCACATCATAACAGATATACAGTGCATCCAGGCACAAGGAAAATGTACAAAGATATGAAAAGACTTCTAGAGGAGTTTTCAAGATTTATTCAGTAGCCAGTTGTGATATTCTAGTATTATCCACCCACAGACGGATGGACAAACGGAGAGAGTAAACCAAGTGTCGGAAAACATGTAGCAAACATGTATTATAGATTTACAGGATAGCTGGGAAGATCATATCCCATTGATTGAGTATGCTTATAATATCATATATCATAGACTATTGGCATGACACCATATGAGGCATAGTATGAGAGGCATTATAGATTTTTTATTCATTAGGCAGAATTACAAGAAAGTTTATTGCTTAGACAGGAGCTTGTGAGGCAGACTACAGCAAAAGTAACAGAGATTCGGGAACGCATTCTTGCAGCACATAGTCATCAGAAGAGTTACGCAGATTAGATATGATGACCGTTAGAGTTCTAGATTGGGGACTATGTCTTATTGAAAATACCGCTGATGAATTTAGTGACTCGGTAGACGGGGAAAGTTTACCCCAAGGTATATTGGCCTGTTCATGAGAGTTATACATTTTGGAGCCATTTCGTATGGGCTAGATCTTCTTGCATCAATGTCGAGTAGACACGATGTTTTTCATGTTTTGATAATTTAGAAGTAATTACGTGACGAGGAGCAGCAGAGGGTGATTGATGCACCAGAATTTGAGTTTCAGATAGATTTAACTACCGTGGAGATCACGGGTTGTATTCTTACTAGAGAGGACGAGAGGCTTAGAAAGGAAGTAATACCTTAAGTTAAAATTCAATAGAGATTGAAAAGAGATGAGGAGGCTTCTTGGGAGCGCGAGGAGGATATGCGTCGCGACTACCCGCAACTGCTTGAGTGGGTAAATTGTTTTGGTTATAGCTTATTGATGTTTATGATTTTTTATTTTTCTATATAGTCATATTTATATTTAACTATAGAATGGGGGTATTAACACTGAACTCCTAATCATTTGTAATACATGGTATATATATGGGGGGTTCCTTGTTTGGATTTTTTGCCCGACGTACTAGTTCCGTTTAGTTAGGGGTTATGTGGGAGTATTCGTATTTTAGATTGTTAAGCATAAATATTGCTAGTGATTCATATCTAGGGATTAATGGTACGAGATATGTACGGAAGAGTTTCCTTGTCTGGATTATCCCCTCTTAGTGCTTTTCTCATATTATTAATTCCTAAGATACGATTACGGAATTTCGGGGACAAAATTCTTTTAAGGGGGGAAGAATGTAAAATCTCGTAAATTTGAATATTTTATGATAAATAATGATAAATATGTTATATAGTAAAAAATAACATATTTTGATGTTTGAGTATGATAAGAATTGATTTAAGATCAATTTAATGTATATTTGTGAAAATATGAGTGCAAATGCACAAAACATGCACAAAGGCCAAAAGAGTGAAAATCTGGGAATAATGACCAGTTATGAGTTTTTATGTTTTTTATACTGATACAGTCAGAATATGAAAGAGTATAATAAGATCAAAGTTGTAGATCTCTTCAATAGATTTCCAACAAATTGTAGATCACCTTATTCTGATGTCGGATGAGAAAGTTACAACTAAAATACCGAAGGTTATTTTTCTAGTTAGACTAGGTTTCCTGGTTCGGGTCAAACAGGTTTGTTTCGGGTTTTGCCTCTATAAATACCTGTGTTTTTCATAAAATTCCTTTATTTTATCATATCTATGAACCCTAGCAGCCATCCTCTTCCCTCAAAAACCCTATATCTTTTTCTTATGATTTTGGAAAGCTTTGTGAAGCAAAACACCAACTCGAGGGCGAGATCATCGACGTGTGGCGAGTGAGAACGAGTTGTTTATACTTGTGGATTGCTTGCTATTTATTTCAGAGGCTTGCACATAATATTAAGGCAAGATCACTTACATCCAAACCCATCCCCATTATTAAATAACTAGTTTAGAAGTTTAAATTGTGTTTACATGCTTATATCTTAATCTAATGTAAAAAAGAATAGATTTTTGTTGTTAGATGTTAAACAAATGTTAGATCTACATATTTTTCTTACTGTTTATAACAGAAACATGATCATGATCATTAGATTTCTTCAAAATTTTATTTTTTAACTTGTTAATCATGTTCTAATCATGTTTAAATCCTGATTTGACATTTAATTGAGTTTACATGTGGATTAAAGATGAGAAAACCATTGGTTTGTGATACCTAAGTGTTAAAAATATGATTTAATGAATGTATATCTTTTCTAAGTTATTTGGTAATCATACTTATGTTTAATATGTTAAAAGTTTATGTTTTAGATTGAAGAATTTGGTTAATTAGGTTGAAAAACCCTAATTAGATTAACACAAGAGTTTGATTTATGTTCGAAATAATTTCAGTAAGTGATTATCAAAGTTTAAGTATTGTTATATGTTTTATATATGTTTTAGTATGTTTTAAATATGATTGAAGGTTTAAATATGATTTCTTGTGTAAATAATCATACTTGTTATGTTCTGCAGAAAAACTACTGCACATATATACTGTTTAACTTGAAATTTGAAATAACAAATGAAATCCAAATTGAACCAAACTAATACCAATTAAAAGATATGTGAATCTAAATTTCAAAACAGAAACCATTCCTAAAGATAATTTTCTTAGAGAAAGATATGCTCAATTTACTGATGATACATTCTGCAAAAAAACTGCTGCACATATATAATGTTTAACTAGAAATTAGAGATATCATATGAACTCCAAACTGAACCAAACAAGTTCTAAATGATACCTATATGAATCTAGTTTACAAATCGAAAAACTATTCTTAAAAAGAGTTTGTCAAGAGAAAGATATACTCAATTGACTAATGATATGTTCTACAAAAAACTGCAAATGTGCTGATTTGAAATAATTGCTATATAACGTAAGAGTTTCCTAAGTTTCACTCTTGTTTGTTAGTTTCGAGAAAGTTTCTCGATCTTGTACTATTATATTATAATGATTAAGAGTTGTTTAACACCTGAGATGATGGTGAACACCAGTTTTGGATACGCACACCGAGATATGTGCACATACACTTAGTTTATGTTGTGTTAACACGCACTGTTAAGATTTCTGATACACGTTGAGTTGATTAAAGTGTTATAACATATAATAAAGTATTGTTCATTAGTTATGGATGCTCGATGTGGATGTTACCCTGCAATGAGACCGCGACTGTACCACACTAGGAGTATTGAATGTTTCCCGTAATGAGACCGCGGCTGTACCAATACTCGAAGATGATCGGGGTTTTTTTGGATTTGGTTGATATGTCTATACTCTGCTGTATGATCATCTAGATACATCATCCGAAAATAGGGAGATAAAACATATTTTCCGCAAAATGATTGAGTAAAACTATTACAATAGTATCGTTATTTTATGTATCCGGAATAGGGAGACAAAACCTATTGCCGCAGAGCGATTGAGTAAAAATATTATAGGAGTATCGCTATTGTATAAGGATATGCACACATATATGTATCATCAGTTATAGTTACTCCCATGTTAGATTACCCATGAGTAGGGCACATTCCTTGATTTGTGGCATACATGATATGGCCTATGGTGATTTTTTGAGTTGGATGATATTCTTTTATTATTGCGCTAACTACTTGAGAAGTAGTCCGAGATTGTGACATTGATCCTATATGGTTTAGGCTTTGAGTATTTATTTTGAGTGTTTTTTTATTTATAGAGTTGGAATTGGTATTTAGGGATCTATAATTTGAGACATATGGTATATATATGAGGGTTTCCTTGTAAGAATTATTTTACTTGATGTACTACATCTCGTCTTGTAGTTGTCTAAATATTAGCTCTATTAGATACGAGGAAAATAATATATGTAGACTATGCTTAATAGATAGAGCCTCCACTTTATCTAGTAGCCCTTCTCTTGGGGGTAGATGGGAGTGATCTTGCTGTAGTGCTCTAACGCTCTTGTTATTATTCTTTTTATTTAAATTGTATCTTTCAGCCAGATTAGAGTTTCGGAGAGCCGCAGGATGACGGAGTTCTAGCATAGTCGCCATCGCACAGTTTTAGTAGTTGAAGATCCATTATTTAGTTATGATCATTGTTCAGACTTTAAAGTTGTATTCATTTTGTAGAGGCTGAGTGCCTTAGTGAGATTTCACTTGACTCATTGTGTTGAGATGTATTTCAGACTCAGAGATATTTTTATTCTATTTCAGTTGGGATCATTTGTTGATATACTTCTTCTGTGGATATCTAATTTTGTACTACTTTTATTACTTGCCTGTTTTGTACCTTCACCTATTTATTGTTTCCACTAGAGAGATAGTGACTGTGATGGTGAAACATATCGTAACATGGTGTTTGGTGCTTGGCAGGTTTGACAATCCGGATTTTACCTCGGACTGCAGCCTTGTGTGAACCCTGGGGCGTCACGGTCTTAGAGCTCACTTCTGTTAGCATTGGCATTGAGGCGGGCTTCAAATTCATCCATTTTAGTAGACTGTAGATTATGCTCGTTCTCTGTCTCTATTCTTTCATCAGAGGAAGATTTTAGGTTGTGGGCTTCTTGGTCAGAAGCAGCACCATCAACCATTTTTCCCTTTCTTTTACTTGTGATGGGTCGGGATGAAGACGTTCTTCCTCTTTGGGAAGATTCTTGCCTTAGCAATTAATTTTTCTTCTGAGAATTGGTCTTGTCTATGATATATTGAGTCATCAGAATCCAGAGTTCATTGATGGTCTCCTTGTGTGCTTTGATCATGGCTTGCTACTCATCAATTCTC
>BQKN01064169.1:0-12302 GCA_022839385.1 Asparagus kiusianus
TGTCCCGTTCGCCTCACTGATTACCTGGCCATTGGGGGCCCATAGAGCTCGCCGTCAGAATTCCAACGCATCCGAAATCACTCAAATCCGAGTTCGGACGAAAAGTCAACAGCGAGTCAACGGCAGATCAACGGTGGAATACCCGGTAGCGTCTCAAATGACATGAAACACCCCGGGGGTGTCTCAAAAAATCCGAGACACCCCAAGGGTGTCTCGGAAAATCCAAGACACCCCAAGGGTGTCTCGGAAATTCCGAGACACCCAAGGGGTGTCTCGGATTTCTTGAGACACCCCATGGGGTGTCCTTAGCCATTTCAGCCCCCCCTCCTTGTTTCCTATAAATAGGCCCTCTAGGCCTCCATTCTCTTGGCTCGGATTTTTGGAGAAGAATTTCTGGTCTTGGGTTTAACCTCGAGATCTGAAATTTCTGAGAAGAGCAGCGAAGCCCTGCCGGATCAAAGAGCGAGAGAGGTCTTCATCTTTTCCTTCATTCACCCCCTTCTGTCCTTAGTATTGCCCCTTAGCGGTGACTACTAAGAAGAGCTAGTGCCTCGTTTGACCGAGGCATAAGCTTTAAACTTCTAAGATCTCACGCGGATCGACGAAGTTTCGCTTCTATATCCCACGCGGATAGACGAAGCTCTGCCGGATTTTCCCGGAAGGATCTTGAAGAGTCGGCGGTCCACGGACATCGACGTCCCCGTCACAGGCCAACAACCCACGCAAGCGAGACCGCACCAAAACGGGGCCTCGTGTTTATTTTCGATAAAGTTGTAATCATTTGTTTTCATTTTTTTTTCTTCTGTTGTAACGATCGAAGTTGTAACAGATCACAAATCAATGAAGACAGCAGCTTTTACCGAAAACAAGCTGGCGACCACAGTGGGAGCCGCCGACCTCGCTGCCGAGATCGGAGTGACGCAACCGGCCTTCAAGATCCGGGTGAATGAAGAGATCGAATACGAATTCGATCAGAAGAAGTTCGAAGAGTACCTCTCCTCCTCCTCCTCCAGATCCGCCTTTCCGCACCGGCGCAGGAGGAATTCATCTCCAAAAAGGACTCGCGGGATCTCCAACTCCTCAATTCAAGACCCCGCCGTCGCTGCCACTACACTTGCACCACACAACGGCCTTGCGTCGATCAGTGTGGTTAAGAACGTAGATCCAACCGCTACAAAGGCGAAAGGTGATGCTGCTTCAACTCCATCAAAGAGAGCGCTTCAAAGACGTCGCCAACGTCTCGCTCAACAGCTCGCCAAGGCCAAGGAGTCAAAGGATGGAGTGCGCTATGCAGAGGAATTGAAGTCGAGGCAGCGACAAGAGCAGCGGCAGGTAATCAACTTCCCCTCCAAATCAGGAGCGAATGAGTGGATCCG
Organism: Asparagus kiusianus; assembly: GCA_022839385.1. Classification (NCBI taxonomy): domain Eukaryota; kingdom Viridiplantae; phylum Streptophyta; class Magnoliopsida; order Asparagales; family Asparagaceae; genus Asparagus; species Asparagus kiusianus. Next base: position 1,377 of record BQKN01064169.1, read on the forward strand.
CGTCAAGAGGAACCGCTCCACGCTCGAGGAGCGAATCAAGAAGCGCCGTGCTCTGCTTGCACATGCCCGGCTCCTCCTAAAGAAGGCAGAGGAGATGCAGCAAGAATCGGCGGTCAAGACGCCGTCCAAGAGCAAATCGGTGTGGGTGCCCAAGGCAAACCCAACACCTCAAACCAAGAAGGGCAAGATTATCGCCCAGAGTTCAACCAAATCAGAGCCTACTTCTCCCGTACCGGCACCCTCAACAGGGCCAGGTAAAAAAGGGGATCATTCAAGATCCCAGCTTCCTTTGACGAGTCGTCTCGGTCCCTTACCGGAGAACCGAGGCAGAATACCCGTCAAAGAACGGCTGGGACCATTGAAAGGTCCCCAAACTAAAATCCAGACTGGGGGTGGAATCAATCCCCCCAAGAATATTGACAAAGGGAAAGCCCCTATCACCGACCGCACTGAATTGCGAGTCGAACTGAAAGAGCCCGTTCGATTTCTACGCTCCCAAAAGCGTAAAATTGAACGGGCCACTCTTGAAAAATCTAACCAATTTTTACATTCCCAAAGGGAAACACACTCGTCTGAGGACGAGCGTGTTATACCAAGGGACATCCACCAGCACTCTGTAGGTTGCTCCAGCTATCAAGCTGATGAGCTGTACTACAGGGCTGGGGGTGCGGAAAAATCTCGAAAGAGGTACATGCAGGAGTCCCACTGCCCGTGTGCCAACATTATCAAGGCAGTGCTGTCCGAATGTTGCTGTACTCAGACCCCAACAAGAATCTCGGTATTCGAGAGACTCTCCAAGTCGAAGCATTTCCACAAGAAGAAATCACTCCGCCGAGAGGATGAATATTCGAAAGTGTCAGTCAACATGACCGGCAGAGGGGGATCAACACCACGTCTCAACCTGAATCAGCTTGCCGAGGCATCCCGATGCATGACGTGGCTGCGGTCGGGAACCGTCAAACGAAACACTTACCCAAGAGTACACAAGGGACTTTCCCTAGAAGAGGAGGAATCCGATGTTGATTCTGATACCTGCTCCGCCGTTGCATCCGATGACACAACTTCGAGTGTGGGCCAATCTTATGAATCGCTCATGATCAGTGCCGAGCAAATGTCGAAAATACTTGAAGAAGCCCTAGCCAAGCAAAAGGAAAGCTTCAAATTCGAAATGGAGATGGCCATGCAGCGGATGAGGGAGATGCACGATCAACAGATCGCGGCGATGACGGTTCACCAAGGAGAACCGAGCCAGCGCAATCCAGAGGAGCATGAACGGGAAGCGGATAATGTCAACATTCCTCCCGTCAATACCAACACTGGGGGTGGTCCCGCAGAAGAAAATGCAAAAGAGGACCACGCCGCCTCTCCCAGAAGCCACTCGAAGACCGAGACGAGTGAGGACAGGAAGATGAAAGACCTGGAGAGCAAGATCAATGCATTGATGAATGCTCAGGAGGTAAAAAGATCCGGTATACCCTGCCCATATCCGAGGGAGTGGGAATCGATCCCATATCCGGCAAAGTTTAATTTAATTAACTTTACGCCGTTTGATGGGAAGGGTTCCCCTACCCAGCATTTAATCTATTTCAAGTCTCATTTAGGAATCATTTCCGGAAATGAGCCCCTCATGGTGCGGTCATTCGTCGGCACTCTTCGCGGAGCTGCCTTCGATTGGTACCGCCGTCTCAAGCCTGGAAGTATCAATGGCTGGGATGACATGGAGGACATGTTTTTAACCAACTTCTTTGATGATGACACCGAGGTTTCAATCGGTACGCTGTTCGATGAAAAGCAAAAGAACGGCGAGACGGTTGAAAACTTCGTGAAGAGGTTTCGGAACAAAGCTATGAATTGCAGGGATCCGGTCAGCGAGGATTTCATCCTCGAGACTTGCCACAACAACCTCACGCTCGACATCCTCGAAGCCATGGGAATGGCGCCATCCAAAACCTGGAAGGACTTGAAGATGCGAGGAGAAAGAGCCGAGCGATTCCTCAAGAGGAAGAAGGCGGAGAGGGGACAAATACCCAACAACGCCCCGCAACCAAATTTTACCCCCAAGGGTAAAGGGAAGGCGCATGCAAATGCGGTGATCGCAAATCAGGTCTTTGAAGTGCAAGCACAGCCGCAACAGCCGCAACAGCCTCAACAGCCGCAGCAGACGCAGCAGCAGCAACAAAGGGCGCCTCAACAACCCAGGTGGCAACAGCAGCCCCAGAAGCAAAAGGTTGGGGAGCCGAGGTTCCCAAAGGTTTACTCGTTCAAAGAGGATGAAATCCCGGGTATTTTCAAATACCTCGTGGAGAACAACAAGATCAAGCTGCCGCCAATTCAGGATCAAGAAGATGCCAAGAGAGTCAATGATCCGAAATATTGCGCATTCCACCGAGCGGTGCACCATCCTACCAAGGTGTGCTACGCTCTCAAGGACAAGATTCAAGCCCTGATCGATGTTGGGGTCATCACCATGAAACAGCCCAAGGAGAAGAAGGTGGGTGCAAATACCGTGTCCATTAGCTTTGGATCTGTTCCCTCGAGTTGGTTCCAACACGAGTCGGTGATCAAAGCGGCGGTAAAGACAGTGAACGATGATCCACACCAGCAGCGCCAGAAAGGGCTTGTGCCACACACGGCCCCAAATGGCGAAATCTTGTGGGTTCATCCGGACTTGATCGCGGATGAACAGTGGGCCGGGACCTCTTCCACAAAGAACAAGAAGAAGTCGAAGAGGAAAGGTAAATCATGCTACGGTGCTTCTGCCATACCGGGGGTGGATGATGACAAAATTCCAACCTTCCCACTTTCTGAGGACGAGCAGGAAGCCTTTGCAACTCGAAGCGGGAACGAATATCACTTCAAGTATCCGGAGGCTACTGAGCAATTGGGTACCAAAACCCCACCTTCCAAGACGCTGGCAGAGTTGGGAATTTCAGCAATTCCCCCAACACCTGCGGTGGCTACGGAAAGGATCCCGCAGAAGGATAAGGGGAAAGAGCCTGTACGTCAAGAAGCTCAGAACCCGAGGCCGTCTCGATTCAATAATCCAATTGGACGAGACAAACCGGGGAATACAAGCTCTCAGCCCCATTTCGACATTATGGCGCAATTGGCCAACATCCCGGCCAGGATAACTCTATACGAGTTGCTGCGATTGTCGAAGGATACGAGGAAGGCACTGCAAGAAGCTTTGAGTGATTCGGAGGCTTTCCTAACTCGGATCAAGCCATCTCCCGAAGAACCAGAGTCCTCAGTTCAACACTGCAACTTGGCGGCGCATCACTTCCCCTGCATCTCTTTTACCAAGGAAGACATGCAAACGAAGAATTCAAAGCATGATAGGCCCCTGTATTTCACCGGGCACATTGGCTCCAGCGTTGTCAACCGGATCCAAGTCGATCCGGGTTCCGCTGTTAGCATCATGCCCTTCCGATTGATGCATCATCTCGGAATCCCGACTAGCAAATTAGCTTCCACTGGCACGACGATTTATGGATTCAACACCAGCGGGTCTAGGCCCTTGGGAAAGATCCGAGTCAAATGCCAGATCGGGGATTTGAGGTCGGAGGTCACATGCTATGTGATTGACGCGGAAACATCCTATAATTTACTGTTGGGTCGACCTTGGATCCACGGTAACCTTATAGTCCCGTCAACTCTACATCAGTGCTTCAAATATGTAGGCACAGATAATGAAGTCAAGACGGTGGTCGCGGATAAGCAACCGTTCAAGGGATTGGAGAATTATTTCACCGATTCCCTTTTATATGGCGCTGAGTCCGATACTGAACCATCGGCCCAAGGAACGGACAGCGGAGAAGAAGCTGATACCGAACCCGGGTTTGATTACGATGGCGGTTTTGTTTTAAACAACATTGTACCCATTGTAATCGATCTTGACGATGATAAATCATCGGAGAATAGTTGTAATTGGCAACTTGCCGAAGAACTATCAATAAACGATGATTTAGAGTACTCGATGTGTCTCGAGAATGCTACTAATGAGCTTTATGATAACCCTGATTTATATATGCCTCTTCAGTCATTTTGCCTGACGAAAAAGCAGGTACACGATCCTTGCGGAACAACGCTTGTTATCCCTGCAGGGATAGGGGGTGGAAAGGAGGTCGTCTACGGTAAAGGAAGGAAGAATCCGATACCAAACCACTTCGTAGAAGAGGAAGACGACGATGATAAACCGGCCCGTCATCTATCCAAATACGATGCGAAAGCGCGCAACATGATGGAAATGCACGGCTATGACTTCAAGATCGGAGAGGGTCTTTTCTTTGGTCGAGGTCCACGGGTTCCACCCCGGATGGCCTATGTACCGAAGGGAAAACCCGATAATTACTATCGCCACAAAAGAGGTCTAGGCTATGTCTCATCGGATGACGAGTGTGGCTGGCAAATCATTGACCAAATTGCTAACAAGACTAGGAAAGGATATTCTTCCGACTCTTCAGGTTGGGATTCCGACGCTAGTCTTGGCGAAATGTTTAAAAAGCTAATGTCGAATATGGTCACGGTTGATCCAACGACAATAGAAGAAGATGATGAGATGCCGACATGGGAAGACCCGTGGGTACATCACTTAAACATGCAGTATGGCGACCGGTTTGAGCAAAGAGAGCCTCCTACCGAAGACCAAGTCGTTCAGGTGAATATGGGCAGCGAAGAAAATCCGAAGCCAATATTCATCAGCGACAGCCTCCTGCCTGAAGAGAAGGAGGAGTTGATTTCTCTTATCCGGGAGTACATCGACGTGTTCGCCTGGAATTATGAAGACATGCCAGGTCTCGACCCAAACGTAGCAGTGCATCATCTCAACATCAAGCCGGAGGTCAAACCAGTCAAACAACAACAACGACGGTTTCGTCCGCAAATGATGGAAGCGATCGAAGCTGAAGTCAAAAAGCTCGTCGATTCGGGATTCATCCGAGAGGAACAACATCCCGAATGGCTTGCCAACATTGTTCCGGTCCTGAAGAAGAGCGGGAAGATCCGGATATGCATTGACTTCAGGGACCTCAATGCTGCTTGCCCAAAAGATGACTTTCCTCTCCCCATCACGGATGTTATCATCGACAACACGTGTGGGTTTGAGAGGATGTCCTTTATGGATGGTTTCTCTGGTTACAACCAGATAAAGATGCATCCAGATGATGAGAAGCATACAGCATTTAGAACACCTCTCGGCGTATTCTGCTACACAGTTATGCCCTTCGGCTTGAAGAATGCAGGTGCTACATATCAGCGAGCTATGTCGAAGATCTTCCAGGAACATCTCCGAAAGACCGTTGAATGCTACGTGGACGATCTGGTCGTGAAAAGTCGTGATAAGAAAGATCACATCAAAGACTTGAAGACCATGTTCGATTTGATGCGGGCCCATCAGTTGAAGATGAACCCTACCAAGTCTTTCCTCGGAATGGCTAGTGGTAAATTCCTGGGGTTCGTCGTCACTACCAAAGGTATTCACATTGATCCGGACAAAGTAAAGGCGATCAATGAATTGCAACCTCCGAGGAACCTCAAGGAGCTCAGAGGACTGTAAGGGCGATTGGCGTATATCCGTCGGTTTATCTCAAACCTTTCGGGGAAATGCCAACCGTTCTCCAGGCTTACAAAGAAGGGCGTGTCATACATATGGGACGATGCCTGTCAAAAGGCGTTCGAGAGTATCAAAGAATATCTCTCGAAACCTCCCGTACTCGTTGCACCGAAATCAGGCAAACCGTTCTTGATTTATGTCAAGGCGACGAACCACTCATTAAGTGCATTGCTTGCACAAGATGACGACAACGGTCACGAGCAGGCGGTATACTACTTAAGCCGAACCATGGTAGGCGCAGAATCTCGATATCCCATGATTGAGAGGGAATGCCTCGCCTTAGTGTTCGCCATCCAGAAGATGCGGCATTACCTGGTTGGACAAACCATCTACGTCATCTCCAAAGTTAACCCGGTCCGAGTGTTCATGACTCAACCGGCTTCCATGAGCTGGCGATTAGCGAAGTGGGCTTTACTCTTGTCCCAATACGATCTGCACTTCAAACAGCAGAAGTCGGTAAAAGGACAGGCCATCTGCGATCTCCTGGCATCTAATCCAACGACGGACGCCGCCGAGATATATGACGATTTACCTGATGAAACCCACGAAGTCAACGCAACTTCACACCAACAAGTGTGGCGTTTGTACTTCGACGCCGCTTCGCGAGCAGCTAATGCTGTAGGTACTCCTGGATGTTCTAAGGTCTCCTCCGGAGTTGGAGTAGTCTTAGTTTCCCCGGGAAAACATGTGATGCCTCGAGCCTACTCACTAACTGAGCCGTGCTCGAATAATGTGGCAGAATACAACGCACTGATTATAGGACTCAACTTCGCCAAGGAGCTGGGGGTTGAGTATCTCGAAGCCTTCGGTGATTCTCAACTGATAGTCAAACAAGTGCAAGGGGAATACGAAGTCCGAAGTCAGGATTTGCTACCATACCACAAGATGACGGTGGAGCTAGCGGAATCGTTTGAAGGGTTCTTCATCGAGCACGTTCCACGACTACAGAACACCTATGCAGATGCGTTAGCAGCTTTAGCTGTGTCCTTGGCACAACCTCCCGGAACAGAGCAATTTGTTACGGTAAGAACACACCAACTCTTAGTACCACTTCATGATGAAAATGGCAGAGAGGAAGAGGCCCAAGAGGTGCACACAACTCAGGCTGAGTTCGAACCTCGAGATTGGCGTTTCCCCATTATCGACTACGTCCTACACGGAATCTTGCCAGAAGACGTGAAGGAGAGAGAGTCGATCAGACGAAGAGCTCCAAGATTCTACTATAATACAGAGAATCGAACGCTATACCGCAGGGGGTATGATGGCGTGCTGGCACGGTGTCTGTCAACCAAAGAAGCGGAAGAAGTGCTTAAAGAGGCACATGAAGGAGAGTGCGGTGCGCACCAACCTGGTCCCAAGCTTTATGATCGCATCAGGAGAATGGGATACTTTTGGCCCTCCATGATGCATGAGGCAATTGTATACACCCGGAAGTGTCACGCGTGTCAGGTACACGCGAATTACATGCACCAGCCTCCGGAACATCTACATCCTTCGGTTACGTCGTGGCTGTTCGAGACCTGGGGAATGGACATTGTTGGTCCTATAAATCCCCCTTCGGTTAAAGGCGATCGGTTCATCCTGGCGATCACTGACTACTTCTCCAAATGGGCTGAAGCAGTTCCACTCAAAGAAGTCAAGACGAGCAACGTCATTGCATTCATCAAGCACCATATCATCTACCGGCATGGTGTTCCAAGACGAATCATACACGACAATGGTCCTCAATTTGTCAGCAACGCCTTCATAAGGTTCTGCGAAAAGTTCAAAATTCAGGACATCTCGTCAACAGCCTATAACCCCACAGCAAACGGGTTAGCTGAAGCCTTCAACAAGACTATCATAAAGCTCTTGTCAAAGCTTGTGAAGAATAACAAGCGAGATTGGGATGAAAAGCTCGGCGCGGCTCTATGGGCCTATCGTACCACGGTACGTACACCGACCGGCGCAACTCCATACTCATTGGTGTATGGATGTGAAGCCGTTCTCCCTCTGGAAATTCAAATTCCATCTCTTCGGATCGCTCTCGCAACCCAGATGACGACCGAAGAACAGCATCAGAAGCGCCTCGAAGAACTCGAGATGCTCGATGAAAAGCGCTTGGAAGCTCAACAGCACATCGAGTTTTACCAAGCCAGAATTTCTAGAGCCTTCGACAAAAAAGTCCGACAAAGAAGTTTTAAGGAAGGGGACTTGGTCTTAACCGAAAAACGCCCTATGATCCTTAACTCCAAGAAGAAAGGCAAATTCGAACCCAAATGGGAGGGACCGTTCGTAGTAGAAACAGTTTACTCGAACGGCGCCTATCGTCTAGTCACCAAAGATGGTGACCGGCTCATGATGCCAATAAATGGCAAATTTCTGAAGAGATACTATCCTTAGTATCCTCAGAAGAATTGAGGTACCGGGAAGTTCCCGGAAGAATACCACATCGGGGTATTCTTAGGGATCACCCGGTCGCTGATGAACAAGAAATCAATATTCGAATTCCGAATATTCTTGTTTGTCAAAATTTAACTCTCACCAACACCCTTTTGCTGAGATGAGATCTAAATCATTGATTCTCCCCTCGCAGAACTTTCAGTGGTTTCTGACTACTCATAGTCTCCACCACACCATTCCAGTTTGGTCAAACCTTACTACAGTTAGGACCAAAGCCAAATTCCCCTCTCGATTCGCCCAAAGAACGAGAGGTCCACAAATCGATTGATCAAACCCTTCTACGGTTAGGATCATTCTCAAATTTCCCACTTGGTCAAACCTTACTACAGTTAGGACCACAACCAAAATCCCCTCTCGATTCCTCCAATGAACGAGAGGTCCACTTTCAGAGTCAAATGACCAAACCTTACGACAGTTAGGGTTGTTTGAACCTTTCGATTCGAGTAACCAAACCTTACGACAGTTAGGGTTATCCGAATCTTTTCGATTCTCGGAGTGGAGATCCCACTTCTAGTTTCACCTGTCGGATCCTGGGGGTGGAGATCCCACCTCGAGTTTCCTTTCCTGCTGAAGATAGAATATAAAATTCTTCCTCTTCAGAGTCAAATGACCAAACCTTACGACAGTTAGGGTCGTTTGAACCTTTCAATTCGGTAACCAAACCTTACGACAGTTAGGGTTATTCGAATCTTTTTGATTCTCGGAGTGGATATCCCACTTCTAGTCTCCCCCTTTCCCTTGGCTTTGCTTTCAGAAAAGACAGGGATGAAGTCAATGCCTAACCAGTGTTGCCGGGTAATCTTTCCCGTGAGAAAGATGAAGTCTATGTATTCAAAATCATAGCACCTTTTCCTCTGTCTTTGCTTTCAGAAAAGACAGGGATGAAGTCGGCGCCTAACACGCGTTGCCGGGTAGTCTTTCCCGTGAGAAAGACGAAGTCTATGTATTCAAAGTCATAGCATAAAGTCTCAGAGGGTTCGCTCTCTTAGCACAACGTTACATGCGGAACGGATTTAGATAATTCGCATGCTAGCCCGATTCGAACGGTAATCGGTAAAGGCACGCCAAACCCGTTGAGGGCTGGGGGTTTGCCAAAAACCCCAAAGCCTATACCTAACACGTATAGCCGGTTTAGTCTTTTACCGATTAAAGAAGACACCACGGCATATCAAGAAACATCATATAAAAAGAAGCAAATAAGGAGTCTCTCATAAAAGATCAAGACAAAAGCATACAACAACAAGTTCGTCAACCCGAAGGCAGCTGACGACTAAGAATGTGAGACTCTAAATCAGAAAGCCTATCCATATAGCCCTGCTCAAACTCCGCCTGCAGGCTAGCTCGGACAGAATCTTCAGAACTGTTGAGAACTTCCGCGGCTTCGCGTTGTAGCTTCGTCAACTCCTCCTGTGCTGATCCCAGCCTGTCGAGAGTCCAGTCACGAGAACGCTCCAACCCAACAAGGTCCTCACTAATAGTAGCGGCAGACTCTTCGGCGCGTTCCAAGGCTTCCTTCAGTCTAGCTATCTCTGCATGAGTGGAATCCAGGGAGCTAACTAACTCGGCTCTACTGGTGTCCTTCCTCGCCAGAGAGGCCATCAGCTGCGCAACAGTGTGCTCACGTGATCGGAGCTCGCCACCAACGGAAGATCTCAGGTCACGCCAATGCATTAACCTGTCCTCCACCTGAGAAGATGCAAAAGAAGAAGCTCCGCCAGCCTTCAAATCCCTCAATTCTTGAACCTCTGACTCCAGAGCAGTAAAATCAGCAGTGAAGGAATCAGCCAACTCTGGGTATCCTTCTTCCCTCATCATCAGCATGTGGCGAGAAAAGGAACGCCTGAACTGGTCAAAGCAGTATCCTCGGAGAAGAAGTTTCTCAATCATGCCATTATAAAAGGCGGTGAAGAAGTTGAGGTCCGCGCGAAAAATCTCTTTCTCAGGATCAGTATCAGCCAAAAGGACGCGAACGTACTCATGTAGAGATGATCGAGCTCCTGCAAACAACAATAGGGAAGTTAAGAGATTATCAAATACGACAAGGAAACCCGAGAGGAAATTCGAAGTATACCTGTACTGGCGAAACTTCCCTCGGGTGGAGGCACGGCAGACTCTGAGATAACAGCAAGATTAGCCACGGAGGGTACATCAACCCCGGCAGGCAAATCAGTCATATCTCTCGGCTGTGGCAAAGAGACATGGCTCTCAGGCAAACTATCAGCCCCGGAAACTGCAGCAGCATCAGGCACAACGCCTGGTCCTACAGTTATACCTCTTTATTAGTCAAAATAGAAATTTAGGCAAATAAAGAGAATCAGGGTGATAAGATCATCGGCACACCTGCGAGTCCATCATCTTCTCCAACACGGGAAGGGTCGGTAGTCGAAGGAGAATCAGTCCTGGTGGCGGATGCTGTACCTGTGAGTGTATCACCTGCAAAGGGTGGTCCCGCAGCCCCTTTGGCGGCTTGTTCAGCCAGCATATCCACTAACAACCCAGCGTCGGGTTCCGAGAAACTCGGAACAGAAGCATCCCCTGGTTCAGCAAACCCTACATGGTGGGGATGCGTGTAAGAAAATAAGCACAGAAATACCTACAGCATATGATTAAAGAGGATGTCATCGGGTACAAATATACCTGAATAGGAAACGTTGGGCTCAACCCCGTACTCTGGCCCAAGATCAATGTTCAAATCGATGCCCAGAGAGCCGTCATGAAGGGCGTCGCACATCTGCTGCACGAAACAATCCATGTGCTCAGGACCAGGGGATACGGGAGGCAACGGGAGCTCTCCCTCTTCAAGGAACTCTGGAACATAAGGCATGGTTACGAACTCAAAAAAAAAAAAAAAAAAAAAAAAAAAAAAAAAAAAA
>BQKN01064170.1:0-19759 GCA_022839385.1 Asparagus kiusianus
TATTTACAAGTCATATCTCAATTTTCATATTCACGAAAAACAGGTTTTATGAACACCTTTCAAAAAAAGTGTGTTTTCACAAACGAAAATTGCTTTTCCAAAAATTCCTTCTCAAACATGTTTACTTTATCATTCAGAAACTTTTCCCAAAGTTTTACTATTTTTGGAATTGATTTAATATTTTAAAATATTTTCAAAATCAGCCCAAAACAAGTTTTCTGTCATGTATCAGTTTGTGGTCGACCGCTACGGTCGACCGTCATGAACAATTTTTCTTAGTCTGCCTTTTAGTTGCTCGCGGTCGACTATGACGGTCGACCGTGGCTCATCCAGACTCTTTCGCGGTCGACCGTCGCGGTCGACCGCCAGCTTTCAAAATTAGTTTTCAGTGTTTTTGTGCTTCACGGTCGACCGCGAGATTTCCACGGTCGACTGCCGAACTCATCATTGCCTTCTCAATGGCTATATTCTGATTTGATTCTCTGGGGCTATTTTGATCATTTCAAGTTTGGGTTTGGCTGATATTTTGAGTGGGTATAAATACCCCATTGCTCTTCTCTTTCAAATACCAAGAGTTCGTTTTTACAATAAGTTTTAACAAGAGATTAAGAGTTGTTTAAGAGCTGTTTAAGCTGATTTCGTTAATCTGTTCCAAAAGAAGTTTTCTACAAGAAGAAGAAGCTTTCAACTCCTATTTGGGATCATCATCTACTATTCTTCTTGTTTATTGAGAAGTTTTCTAAACTCTTTCTTATATAGATTATTGATTCATTTTCATAACTTAGCTATATTTTATTGAGTTACATATTTTCATTCACTATTATCAAACACTGTATTGACCTTAATTTTCCATACTATATATTGTGGGTTGTGGTGTGTGATTTAGTGAGTGTGACCTTTATTTGCGTTCTCATTTGTTATCGAAAACAAATCATTGTATTTAATCATTGTTGTGAGTATTACTTGTAATACACTTGTACACCAAGAGAAGTGTGAGGCATGAGACGGGGACGAATCTAATAGGAGTGACGTCGGTTGACAAACCTAGGGAGATGTTACATCCGAGCACTTGAGGAGGAGGACACGGGCTAGGTTCCTACACTTAGTGTGTAAAGTGTGATTACATAGTGTTTGTTGTGTGAGAGTTTTCGGTAAACTTGTAAACCGAGTGTGTAGAAGTTTTGGCTTGCAAACCGGATTGTGATAATGAAGATCTCATCGAGGTGAGGAGCGGGGACGTAGGTCGTGGTGACCGAACCTCGTAAATATATCGTTTGTTTGTGTTTTTCTTAACATACTTTTTATTTGTGCTTATTCATATCATTCTTGCTCATATCTATCTTATATCATTTTTGCAAGAACAAATTAATCAATATTATTTTAATTAGCATTTAATCGAGATTAGATTAGCATAAGACCCTAATCACCCCCCCTCCGTCCTCTAGGGTCTAACACATAATATTGTATTATGAACAGTGTTTTAGGTTTAAAATTTGTAGTGCTGCATTAAGAGAGTCCTAAATTATATTGTAGTATGAATAGTGATTTTAAGAATTTTCTTTTAAGTTAAAAAGGTAATTGATATGTTGCTTCTTACGAGCTAGGATGATTAATATATTGTAGAAATGAATAGTTCCTCTCATCTATTTAACTACTACAAGGTTTCATGCACGTGCAATGTATGCGGTTAAGTATCATGATTAAGTATTTTTAGTTTATTTCATTACTAAAATTTATCCATCGGTTCCACTTTAATAGTTTTTGCTCACTTATGTCTCTAAACTTTAGCATTATGATTGTTCATTACTTTGATGTTGTCTGAATGAGCTACACCTAATTTAAATTTTCATATTGATAATTAAGTTGACACGAAACAAATGTAATCTAAAGTCAATTTGAATTTTCATCTTACTTGGACTGACATGAAACCAAGCTTGACCTGAGAAAGTGTAGCATTGTAAAAGTAAAAAACATATGGAAAATAGCTTTATAAGCCAAAATGATTAATTAAAAGTCAAATAAATGACATAGAAGAGACTATAGAGTTTGTTTATAATCTTTGATAGACTTCATAAACTACCTTTTTTTGCTTATGCTATTATAGATAAGTATCATATATATACATTTGGTTCCTTATAGTGATTTTTCTCCTCTTACCTAGCTTGTTATATTTCGCAATATAGTTGATCGATCAATGACTTCACTTTAATTTCTATTGCAAGATTATTTATATATAAATTTATAATAAGTTTTTGATTCCTTTAATATTTAAAGAATAAAGCGTGAAAATTTATAAATACTTAGTAATTTTATATTTTCAAATACTTACTAATTTGTCTTGTATCTTCTATGGAGAATGATGCTTTAATTAGGACAAACTTATTCAATATGTTCTTTAAAGTGAATTTAATCAGCACTTATTTGATAGATATATTTTCTGTCAATGTCAATTCAAGTGATTCGTAGACGTTTTCAAATTTTGGCTTTATTTTCCTCACTTTTCCATTTGAAATGAAAACAACTTGATTTTTTTAAAGGATATATCTGAACTTTTTGATAGTTTCTTCATACATAACTCCTTGTATTTTTTACCCTATAGATATAATTAATATCAGAGATTAATATTTTAAATTATAATTAATTAATACTAAGGTATTATATTATAATATTTTATCAATTTTATATGATTTAATCTCCTATCAATTAACGTTACTTGTATATTTTTGCTGCTCTAACTTATTAGTAAAATATTAAGCATTTACTTTAATTTATGTAGTGACGTTGATTTTTAATCTATCATATATTTTTTAATTTTTTATTTCTTAACTGAATATTTTAATCTACTATTATTTTTTACCAATATCAACTTAGATTGTGTTTCGATACTAAAAGGGATAGTAAACCACAATGAAATAATATCAAAAGTTGCTTTTTTCTTTGCCAAGTTTTAAAACTTTAGTCTTATTTTGTGATTTTGAAATTTTGAGAGTGTGTTTGCAATTTTTGAAACCTTGAGAGTGTTTTTTAAAAATTTTAAATTTTAAGTTGGGTACTTGTAATTTTCATGTTTCATGTGTTGATAGTGAGTTTTCAAATATCTGGATAGTTCTTATAATTTTGATAATTTAAGGGTGTTTTAAGGAATTATTGAAATATTGAGTTATTTTTTATAAAATTCAAAATTTTAGTGGTTTGCTGATAATTTTTAGATTTGATATGTATTGGTTATACATTTTGAAATTTTAGGGGTTTGCGATTTTTAACTTTTGAGGGAATTTTTTGTAACTTTCGTAACTTTGAGGCTTTTTTCATAAATTTAAAAATTTTAGGTGCATGGTGATAATCCTTTGGATTTATTTATGTTGTTTGTAGGTCTGGAATTTTGGAATTTTAGGGTGTTTTTTAATTTAAAATTTTAAGGGTGTTTCTACAAATTTTGAAACATTGAGGGTATTAATTACAGATTTTAAATTCTTTAGTAGCTGGTGTTAATTTTTAGAATTCATGTTTGTTATTTTAAAATTTGAAAAGCCAGGGTGTTTTTATAGTTTTAAACTTTGAGGTATTTTATGCAATTCTTAAAACTTTTTAGGGTTTTTAGTAATATTTTATGTATTATAGGATGTTAGCTACGTATGATTTCTTCACCTTATCGTGGAGCTATTTCATATATTTTATTAATCTTATATTATTGAACTATAAGTAGTACACATGGGATTAATGTAGGATATACTTAATTTTTTCAAATTGTTGAGCCATACGTAGTTCTCATGGGATTAACATATATATGATATACTTAGGATTAGGATAGGTTAAGATATAAATGCAATATTTAAAATAGTGAAGAGTAATATTGACCATGGAAAGCTTTTCTCGAACTCGTGTTTTAAAAGGAGTATGAATTACCCAATTTATAAATCCATTTCTAATTGCAAATATGTTTTAAATTGCAACTTGAAAGCAAATGACCCCGCAAAATTAAAATTTTGTTATGCTCATGACAAAAACATGAAACTATAATTAAAATTATATGAAATTTTGAAACAAATGTTGGAAATTTATTAAATAAAATTATAGTATGTAAAATAAATCCGAAATAAAATAATAAGAAAGTCTGGCCTGATCCAGAGCAGTCGTGTAAACACTGCCCTAGAAGATTAAGAACCCGCCTATCACCCTGACGCGGATGATCCTCTTTTTCCTAGCGGTAAAAAACCCCAGAAGCAGTCGGCTTCTGCACTCGGGCGAGAGAACAGAGCTTCAGCTTAGACGAAGAACGGTTGCCCAAAAATAACATCAACATATGAACGAAAATAATACGCATAGGAGAGAAGAGGAAGAAGAGAGAATTGTTTCTCTATATTTTCCGAAAGTGAATAAGGGGTGTATATATAGGGTTGAGAAAGCCATTATAATTCCTACAATTAATACGATAACGTTCGTCATAAATTTTCGTAACGTTCCCCATAATGTATAGCCGTTACACACGTTTTAATTGTATTCATAATACTATTCCATGTGAGACTATTCATGAAGGTAAAATTATCTTTTCTCCAACAAAATATCCAACAACAAAACCAGACAGTCGTACCATTCATTTGTATTGAGAGTGATTATGAATATTATAGTGACTTCAAATTTCTTCATCCCTGGTTATATTAGTTAGTGAGTTGATGAGACATTCTTTTACAATCAGATTTGTAACCTAAATGTCTGTAACAATTACAATTGTTATAGTTGCATGCATCTTACATTTCACAGTCATGTACTTCTACACTCTTGATCATACAACTTGAGAGAAACATGCCCTCTCCTAGTTTTTCCTCCCATGCATTAAGGGACTTTTTGGTTCGTTTACTGAAAAAACTAAAAAGATGAACCTAGCAAATAAGCCTCGAATAGTATTTCAATCCATTTCCTCTTTAGAATTAGAGTTACATCAACCAATGAGAGGAAGCCACCTCATTTTTCCTTACAATTTTAAAATGGTAAACAAAATAAAATAAGATTTTTTTTTGAAAACAAATGAAAAATATTATAATATTATCACGTGAGTTTGTAGAACTCATAATGAAGTCCAATCTCTTTGCATAAATTTTTTGTGAAGCAAACAGCCCCTAATACTCAAAAGGCTCATATATGCGGTTCCAATATTCAATAGAAAAAATATCATGGGTCCTCTTTAAGAATTTAGATCTCTAATACTCAAAAGGCTCATCTATGCGGTTCCAATATTCAATAGAAAAAGTATCATGGGCTCCGGACATGTCCCTTTTAAGAATTTAGATCATCTCCACTACAAAAACTACTATTGTTTATCCCAACAAATGATTATTTAGTAAGCGGTTGTAATACAATCTAAATCTAATGCTAACCATACATCATTGTATTGCACTTATTCTGAAATTGTACTTAAAAAATCACAATCACATATTAGATAATTAATAGTTATGATTATGTAGTGGTTGCCTTGCTTCTTTACTCTGAAATATTCGTCTATTTTATAAGTAAAAAATAGTAGAAAATTCCAAAATATGCTAAAAAATGGACACTTTTTTCCTCTTCTGTTTAGATTAGATCATTCCTATTATTTCTCTTCCTAAACCATTGTCCAACCTAGTTTAGGTTCGCAATGCAGAAGATGAGAAATCTCACTTCTCTTGCTCATTAAAAGAACATGGAACCTTAATAAAGCAAAGACGATTTTTTATAGGAAAAATTGTGGAATTTTTTTTTCCATAGAAAAACTTTTTTTAGGGGAAAAGGGTTATTCGCCCTTAAATATACCAAACTTTTCCTCATTTTTAACTTTGGTACTCAAAGTTTGTTTTTGCCCAAAAAATACTTCATGGTTCAACAGAATTTGCTTTGATACTCCAATTTACTCTTGCCGAAAATGGCCCAACATTAAACAAAAAATATAATAGCACTTACATTTAGTAGTATTTAAACTTTATTAGTTAAATATAATAGCACGTGCATGCTGGAAGATTTTTAAGAGTAATGAAGCTGTTGGTTTTTTAGGGAAAAAATGCTTCCAGTCCCCCAAAACCAATGAAAACGTGCTCCCCCCAATACTTTTTCAAAGCTCTCAAAACCCCCAAATTCGTAAGAACTATGCACTGATCCCCCAAAACACAAAGCCTAAGAATTTTACACAGGTAAAGACTATAATACCCTTTATCTCTCTTATGGCCATTGATCACCTCCTCCCCCCTCCAGTGCTTCTCCTTGATGTCCCTATCCCCGATCGTCATCATCCCTTGCGACGTCCGCGAGCTCAAGTCTGACAAGCACCGGCTCTACCTCATCCACCTCCTCCCTCCTCAACTGCGCCAACCACATCGCCTCCTACTTCTCTGACGCCCTTGCCCGCCGCCGCCCCTGGCCCGACCTCTACCGCGTCCTCACCTCCACCTCTCCCCCGACTCCTCCCTCTCCCGCCGACACTTCCTCGACCTCTTCACCTTCCTCCACTCCAATCAGGCTATCATCGAATCCATGGACGTCGAGAAGGCCGTCCATGTCATCAACCATGTTGGTGCTAACACATTTACATAAATGCCTATATGCCCGCCTTCACAAAACTCTAATACCCTAGCTCCTTTAAAACCTTAAGCTCCTTTTTCATATCTCTTCACAAAAGTTCCTCTCTTCTTAATTTGAGAATTAATGGTAGCTAGGTGTGTCTGCACTTCGTGGAATTAATTCTTGCTACCTACTGGTTGAATTAATGCTAGCTCTTGGTGTTAAAAGAGCCTGCATGCTTGTTGTTGCTCAATTGTGGTGTGATTCTGGTGTGGTGGTGTTCAACTTGTAGTGGGAGATAGAAGGCTTGATTGTAAGTTTTTTCCTTCAAACCCCTGATTTTACTCTTAAACCAAGTGGTTTTATTTACGTATTGGTTGTTAAGGTTACGTGTTTGTTGTTAAGGTTACATGTTACTTGTTAAGGTTTTACGTGTTGGTTGTTAAGGTTACGGGTTGCTTACACTACAAGAAATTATGTCTTTAACGAAGGGATTTCCCTTCGTTAAATAGCTGAAAACCTTCGTTATTGTATGTTAACGACGGGAAAAAATTCCCTTCGTCACCCGTCGTTAAAGCCTTCTTCGCTAAAGGGTCACGAATGTTATAATACCCGTCGTTATAGAGTCTATAACGAAGAAACATATTACCGTCGTTCATATCTGCGACGGTAATTATCACCGTCATTATCATCAGTGACGGGAATTTTTTCTCGTCATTGCCATCAGTGACGGGGATTTTTCCCGTCGTTACTGAACAATGACGGTTTGTCATTCTTGTCGTTGTTGTGTAATGATGGTTTCGTACTCCCATTGTTATTATGTAACAACGGGTGACATCACCGTCGTTAAAGACCAATTAATAATGGTTGGATACCGTCTAGGTTGCTTCGCTACATTTTTCTTGCAGAATCTATGTTGCACGCTATATAATATCACATGTACATATGCACATTATTGCACAGCACCAAATCATGTTCATATCCAACACAATCTAATTATATTTCAATATCGAATACAATTATATTCAAATAATACATTCACCAAAATACTAGAGCGAAACATAAATTGTTTACATAGATAATAACTAATTTTCACAGGTCAAGAATTTATACAATGAAAGAGTTCGTGAAAGCCATGAGAAAGGTAATTTATAGATGTGAAGAAAAGTAGAGACAAAGCAGTATTATTCCCAATCAGAATCAAAGAAACCGACATCCTTCGTCTCAGAGTAGTATACATTCTCCAGACGCATGTACTCCTCCTGTATCAATACCAAATAAAACAAAGAAAAAATCCTCAAGGACCCAAAATATGGGACCAATGGAGGGGACAAGTGATGTGTCTCCCTCCTATTAGATAATGAGTTGGCCATCATTAATGATGGTCAACTCATTATCCAATAGGAGGGAGACACATCACTTGTCCCCTCCATTGGTCCCATATTCTGGGTCCCTATAGCAAAGCTCTAAAACAAATATCAACATGTGCCTGATTATATATTACAAAATATTAAACAATATAAAGCTTTCCATGTTGCTAACCTAGAAAAAGTCGGCTAAAAATGTCACATATAGGAGAGGAAGATACAGAGAGTGATAGCAAAAGGCTACAAGATCTAACAGCTTGCACAGTGATTTCAAATTAGACAATTTGATCGCAGATTCCTTAGCAGATGCTTAGTTGTAGAGGGGAAACAAAAACATTATAGGGTGCACTGAGGCAAGTATAAAAATGAAAAATATAGCTACAGAAGTGAAAATAAGCATTACCTGGTAACCTTTCTCTCCATTTCGAGTGATACACGAACAAAATGAAACCATAAACAACACTAAGCAAGAGCTTGTGGACAAGAGTATCAGGTTCCAATCGAAAATTATAAAATTAATAGTTGAATCTTCCAATCCACGGATCGTCCTATCTAACAAATATTAAACAAATTAGTCCTTCACTCATTAAAAAAGAGGTGTACAACCTATCATGAAGTTCAATGGAATAGATACTTGTAGATTGAGGCATTTAGTATTACCTGGTCTAACGAAATCGGAAAGTCCAAAATCAATGAGATTCATAGGGGCACTTTCCTCTTTACTAGTGAAGAGAAAATTCTGTCAATAGTCCACAAAAAAGGTTTCAGTAAAATAGTTAACACAATGGCTAGTTGAGATCTGAATGGGTTTACTTCAGGAGATGAAAGATAAGAATTTATGTACTACTCTATGACCGTACCTCTGGCTTTAAATCACGATGCACGACACTTTAAAGATGACAGAAGGCAACCATAGTCATGTTAGCCCTTATGTTTTGATGATGATTTACAACCATCATTATCGGTACTAATTGTTTGTTAAGTGATATTGTAGTAAATATATATCAAGCTTGTTAGTACCACATATGGAAGATTGGATGGAACATGAGCTACGACGAAGATATCTAAAAGAGGAGGAGGCAATGTGATGAAGCAATGTTTATCAAGAACACTAAACGTTATAAGAAGCTTCATCAACTCAAAGCTATATCAAGACTCAAAGAAATGTAATTCTATGTGAGGATATTAGCTAGTTTTTATTTTCTCTCTAGTGCTAGAATGTAGGCAAGTAGTTGTAGATTTCACTTGAAGCTTTTGGGATATCACACACACGTTTTTCATACTTATACTTTTGAGCGTTTTAACAAAATATCATTTTTCACAAGTATGAGGACCTTTTCTTAAAATTCCTTTTCCAAACAGTTTGTTTTTAGTGTTAAAAACAATTTACAAAGTTACACAAATTTTTAGAAGTCATTTGAATATTTTTACAGATTTTATAAAAAGAGTCAACTGTTTTCTAAACTGTATCTGTTGTGTCAGTTCACGGTCGATCGCCACGGTCAACCGCCCCTGTGTCTTTTCCTGAGTGGGCAGCAGAAACTTTCACGGTCGATCGCCACGGTCGACCATCAGATCAAAAATTCCCACGGTCGACCGCAAAAGTCTCTGGAAATTTTTCGAGTCTCGAAAGTGGCTCGCGGTCGACCGCAAGATTTTCACGGTCGACCGCCGTTTACTCCAACGGCCTTTTGCGTACAGATTTCAGACGACGATTTTTACGAGATTTGGAAATTTGGGTATGGATTTTGGCTGTAGTGTTTTCTCCTATTTAAACCCTTCATGCCCCTATTCTTCAACTTGTCCCAAGCACTTTGAAAAACTAGAGATCTGTTTTTACTAAGAGCCAAAATTTTCAAACTTATTTTCTGTGTTTTTTAAGTTCACATCCCAGCTTTAGTGTAATCTCTCTCCTTGCCATAGGGACATTGTAAAGAGAGAGTTTTTACACCATTACTACTGTTGAGAGCTTAATCTTGTGGAGATCAACTGTGTGGGAGTGAGATCTTATGGTGATCAACTATGTAGTTGTGAGATCTTGTGGAGATCGTTGTGTAGAAGAAGTTCCGGTTTCCAAACCGGGTTGTGTAGTGGATTCTCCTCGAGAGTGGGGAGCGGGGACGTAGGTCAGCGGGCCAAACCTCGCTAACACATCATGCGTCACTTGGATAACGATTTCTAACTCTATCTCATTTGCTTTGGTTGTTCTCTCTATTGTGTGTTGCTTGTCTTATTTTTTATTGCACAATTATAGCCTTAAGACCATAATCACCCCCCATCTAGGGTCCAACAATTGGTATCAGAGCTTGGTCTCTATATTAGTTTTTGGTCTAACCACCTTAGAGAAAAGATCTTATGGAGGCTTCAATGAATGTGCGCATGTTAGAGGGACAATCCACCACTAGACCCCCACTTTTCACCGGTAGCAATTTTGCCTATTGGAAGGCAAGAATGAAGATTTACCTTCGTTGCATTGATCTTGACATTTTGGAACTCATAGAAAAAAATACGTAGAAAAGTCCAAGGTTAGTAGCATGACCGATGGAGAAAGACACCAAGCTAATCTCAATGTAAAGACTATGAATGCCTTAATTTGCGGTCTTTCCCCTAATGAATACAATAGGGTTTCCACGTGTGCAACCGCATACGAATTTTAGGTGAAACTATGTATTACACATGAAGGAACCTCCCAAGTTAAGGAATCCAAAATTAGTGGGCTTATGCATGAATATGAGTTATTTAAAATGCTTCCTAATGAATCCATTGATAATATGTTTTCTCGCTTTACTAACATAATCAATGAATTGCATGATCTTGATAAGAAATTGACTATCCAAGTGACGAACTACAAGATCCTTCGCCCATTAACTCCAGCATGGGAACCCAAAGCTACGGCCATAGATGAAGCTCACAATCTTACTACTATAGCTCTCGATGGCCTCATTGGCAAGCTTAAGGTTCATGAGAAGAAGCTCAAAGGGAAGGAGAAGGAGGAAGTGCCCCCCATGGAAAATCGAGGAGCCGTCACCAAAAATGAAGACCATAGCTCTCAAGGGAGCTAGTGATAACTCCTCATCATCATCGAATAGTGAAGTTGATTTTTCTAGAGAAGTGGCTCACCTTTCTAGAAGAATATCAAGACTCATTAAAATGAATAAAAAGTTTAATCCCCGATCTAATAATAAATTTTCTTCACGTGTAGAAAAATGCTTTGAATGTAATGAACTGGGTCACATTGCCAAAGATTGCCCTAAGCTAAAGAAGAAATATTTGAAATACAAGTAGAAGAAAGCCATGTATGCCGGATAGGAGGAATCCGAACCAAGCGATTCAGATAGCAATGAAGAAGGAGCAAAGATTGCCATTCATGATCCCAACATTTGCTTTATGGCTTTTGATAAGGGGGTAATATCTGATACCGAAAGTGAATCCTTTTATATGCAATATGATCTAGCTACCGCATTAGAAGAATTAAACATAGAGTTTAAAAAGATGTCAAAAGAATATTCTTCTTTTAAAAAATTGCATACTTCTTGTGATTTCAAACTTGAACAACTACAAACCTCACTTGCTCTAAAAGATGAATTGTTAGGGGATATTGATTTTGAAAACAAACAATTAAGATCTAAGATTGAAAGGCTTGAGATTGAAAGTGGTAGAATTAAACCTACTCATGCATATTTTAATCATCATCGCTTTGAAAGAAATAGGTTTCATAGATCTTATGCTCCTACACACAAGAGAAATTTTATGTACACATATTGCATGAAACATGGTCATATCTCCACTCATTGTAGGATTAAAGATAATCATAATTTTTATGGAATGACATGGGTACCCAAAGGTACCAAGCTTACTAACAACCAAGGACCTAAGATTTGGGTACCTAAAGTTACTACACCTTCATCTCTTGTAGGGAATATCACGAACACGACATAGAGAGATGTGGTATCTTGATAGTGGTTGCTCACATCATATGATGGGCAATAAAGAGCTATTTGCAACCCTATCAAAGATTGAAGGAGGTAACGTCTCCTTCGGTGATGGTGAGAAAGGTAAAATCATAGGTATTGGATGCATTGGTAAGATACCCTCTATCGTAATAGAATATGTTTATTTGGTTAGTGGCTTGAATTATAATCTTCTTAGCATTATCCAATTAAGTGATAAAGGTTTTGATATTTCTTTTAAACCGGACAAATGCATTATTAGCTCAAATGGAAAAACTATTTTTGTTGCTAATAGAAAATCTAATGTATATATTTTTTAGATGAATGAGCTAGTAGATCAAGATGTTAAATGTCTTGTGGCGGTTGATGAGAACCATTGGATATGGCATAAGAGGCTTGGTCACGCTAACATGGAGTTGATATCCAAATTGTCCAAAAAGAATCTTGTAAAAGGGTTACCAAATTTACACTTCATCAAAGATACCATTTGTGAAGATTATGCTAAAGGTAAACAAACTAAGTCTACCTTCAAATCCATTAATGAGGTATCAACTTCTAAACCATTGCAATTACTTCATCTTGATCTCTTTGGTCCTATGCGTGTTACCTCTCTTGGAGGCAAATACTATGTTTTTGTTATCATTGATGATTTCTCTCGTTTTACATGGATAATATTTCTTGGTAATAAAAACGAATGTTTTGAAGAATTTTCAAATTATGTCAAAAGAATTAAAAATGAAAAAGAATTAAAAGTTGTTAAAATTAGAAGTGATCATGGTGGTGAGTTTCAAAATAACTTCTTTATTGAATTTTGTGCACATAGTGGTATAACTCATATGTTTTCCGCTCCAAGAACACCATAACAAAATGATGTTGTTGAACGGAAAAATCGCACCATACAAGAGATGACACGAACTATGTTAAACTCTTTTGATTTACCTAAGTATTTTTGGGCGGAAGCCGTCAATACGACTTGCTATGTTTTGAATCGTGTTTTGATTAGATCAAAGCTTAAGAAAACTCCTTATGAACTATTTTATAGCAAAACTCCTTTTATTGGATATTTTCGCATCTTTGGTTGTAAATGTTTTATTTTAAATACAAAAGATCACCATGATAAATTTGATTCAAAAATTGGTATTAGTATTTTCTTAGGATATACACCTCGAAGTAACGTTTATAGGGTCTTCAACAAACGAACTCTTGTTATTGAAGAATCTATTAACATTACTTTTGATGAGACTAATATTGGTTTACAAGTTGGTTTGCCTAGGAAGGATGATGATGATGTTGAAGGAGGATTGGATTTTTTGCAACTAAATGAAACGCCCTCAATAGATGATCAAAAGGATGGGGAAAGCAACAACATTCAAGAGCAAGAACAAGAAGAACTCCCCAAAGCATGGAAATTCACATCAAATCATCCAAATGAGCAAATTATAGGGAATCCTTCATAAGGGGTTCTAACTCGCTCAAAAGCTTTGAGTGAGTGTGGTAATGTTACCTTCCTATCTCAAATAGAACCTAAAAAGATTAATGATGCTTTAAAAGATAAGTTTTGGGTTTAGCTATGCATGATGAACTAAACAATTTTTAAATAAATAATGTTTGGAAACTAGTTCCTAGACCTAACAATGCTAGTTTGATTGGAACAAAATAGGTTTTTAGAAACAAACTTGATGAATATGGCATAGTAACAAGAAATAAAGCTCGTTTAGTTGCCCAAGGATACAATCAAGAGGAGGGCATAGACTATGATAAAACCTTTGCACCGGTTGTAATGTTAGAATCTATTAGGATGTTTTTGGCATTTGCAAGTTTTAAAGATTTCAAATTATTTCAAAAGGATGTTAAAAGTACCTTTTTAAATGGTTTTGTTGAAGAAGAAGTATATGTTGAACAACCCCCAGGTTTTATGGATCATGCATTTCCTAATCATGTTTACCAGGTTAAAAAAGCTTTATATGGGTTAAAACAAGCTCCTAGAGCTTGGTATGCTCGTCTCTCTAGTTTTCTTCTTAAAAATGGTTTTTCTAAAGGAAAAATTGATAATACTCTTTTTGTGAGAAAAAGAAAAAATGATTTCATTTTAGTTCAAATATATGTTGATGATATCATTTTTGGTGCTACTAATGAATCTCTTTGCAAGGATTTTTCTAAAGTTATGCAAGATCATTTTGATATGAGCATGATAGGAGAGCTCACATTCTTTCTCGGGCTCCAAGTCAAGCAAACTAAGGATGAGATATTCATTTCTCAAAGCAAGTATGCTAGAGAATTGGTGAAGAAATTCAAATTAGAGAACTCTAAGCATGCACCAACTCTCATGAGTACAAATATCAAGCTTGATGCGGATGCTAGTGATGAGGATGTAGACCAAAAACTATACCGAGGTATGATAGGTAGTCTTCTTTATCTCACCGCTAGTAGACCCGATATTATGTTTAGTGTGTGTGCATGTGCACGTTTTTAAGCGTCTCCTAAAATATCTCATTTAATTACGATTAAAAGGATTATTAAATATGTCAATGGAACAATTGATCTTGGTTTATTTTATCCAAAAAGCACATCTTTTGATCTTTATGGTTTTTATGATGCCGACTTTGCCGGATGTAAGGTAGATCACAAGAGTATGAGTGGAACATGCCAATTCTTTGGAAATTCTCTTGTTTCTTAGGCTTCCAAGAAATAAAATTATGTTGCATTGTCCACTACAGAAGCAGAATACATTGCCGTCGGCTTATGTTGTGCCCAAGTTTTGTGGATGAAATAAAGTTTAGTTGACTATGATTTGAATTTTCAAAATAAAAAAATATTTTGTGATAACACTAGTGCTATAAATATTTTAAAAATTCTGTTTTGCACTCTAGAACTAAGCATATTGATGTGCGCCATCATTTCTTACGCGATCATGTAGAGAGGCAAGATGTATCCCTTGTTTATATTGACACTAAATCTTAATTAGCAGACATCTTTACCAAGCCTCTTAGTGAGGATGATTTTTGTTGCATAAGAAATGGTTTGAGTTTATGCACTATGTAACAGTTTTCTTTGTTTGCTTGGTTAGTTGCACATCATATGCATTTTTGTTTACCCCATTTTGATGGTGGCAAATGGGGAGAGAAATCTCCTCATTTGTTGCATATAGTTAGTGCATATAGTTAGGGGAAGCTACTATCTATAAGCTATATTTATTTTGCTCAAATATAATGGTTGGTTGTCATCATCAAAAAGGGGGATATTGTTAGCCCTTATGTTTTGATGAAGATTTACAACCACCATTATTGGTACTAATTGCTTGTTGAGTGATATTGTAGTAAATATATATCAAGCTTGTTAGTACCACATATGGAGGGTTGGATGGAACATGAGCTACAACGAAGATATCTAAAGGAAGAGGAGACAATATGATGAAGCAAAGTTTATCAAAAACACTAAACGTTATAAGAAACTTCATCAACTCAAAGCTATATCAAGACTCAAAGAAATGTAATTCTATGTGAGGATATTAGCTAATTTTTATTTTCTCTCTAGTGCTAGAATGTAGGCAAGTAGTTGTAGATTTTACTTGAGGCTTTTGGGATATCACACACACGTTTTCCATACTTATACATTTAAGCGTTTTAACAAAATATCATTTTTCACAAGTATGAGGACCTTTTCATAAAATTCCTTTTCCAAACAGTTTGTTTTTAGTGTTAAAAATAATTTACAAAGTTACACAAATTTGTAGAAGTCATTTGAATATTTTTATAGATTTTCTAAAAAGAGTCAAAACTATTTTCTAAACTGTTTTTGTTGTGTCAGTTCGCGATCGACCGCGCCTGTGTCTTTTCCTGAGTGGGCAGCAGAAACTTTTGCTGTCGAAAGTGGCTCGCGGTCGACCGCGAGATTTTCACGGTCGGCCGCCGTTTACTCCAACGGCCTTTTGCGTACAGATTTCAGACGAAGATTTTTACGGGATTTGGGGGATTTGGGTATGGGTTTTGGCTGCAGCGTTTTCTCCTATTTAAACCATACATACCTCTCTTCTTCAACCTATCCCAAGCACTTTGAAAAACCAGAGATCTATTTTTACTAAGAGCCAAATTTTCAAACCTGTTTTCTGTGTTTTTTAAGTTCACATCCCAGCTTCAGTGTAATCTCTCTCCTTGCCATAGGGACATTGTAAAAAGAGAGTTTTTACACCATTACTATTGTTGAGAGCTTGATCTTGTGGAGATCAACTGTGTAGGAGTGAGATCTTGTGGTGATCAACTGTGTAGTTGTGAGATCTTGTGGAGATCGTTGTGTAGAAGAAGTTCCGGCTTCCAAACCGGGTTGTGTAGTGGATTCTCCTCGAGAGTGGGGAGCGGGGACGTAGGTCAGCGGGCCGAACCTCGTTAACACATCGTGCGTCACTTGGATAACAATTTCTAACTCTATCTCATTTGCTTTGGTTGTTCTCTCTATTGTGTGTTGCTTGTCTTATTTTTTATTGCACAATTATAGCCTTAAGACCCTAATCACCCCACTTTAAGGTCCAACAAGTCAAAATATGGGCAATGATTTCTTTTGCGTCTCCTCCATGTACCTTCCTTCTCTTCAGAAATTAGAAGACAACACAGTTGATTAAAAATCCTTGGTTGAACAAAAAAAACAGAGATTTTTACATCTGTATATGATTGAGAAAGTCCGTAGACACTCATTTACCTGGCCAAAACTCTATCCATTAACTCTCCACCTTCACACAATCTGATAAGAAAAAAGAAACATATATAGTTAAGGGGAGAGAAAAAACTTGAACATATGATTAAGCTTCTAAAGCCACATCTACAACAACAAGGTATTTATTCAGCAGTCACCGGAATAACTGATGGGTTTGGAAATGCATCTTTTCTCCTGAATTATGAACTCAATCGTTACATTCTACAAAAAGTTTTGATAGGCCGGGGTGAACAAAAATTATTACCCACAATCTAACATATTGTGTTCTAAAAATCACAATGGGTTTTCCTTCAAACTAACAGATATAAGAATCAGTTCGATGCAGTTTAGGTACAAGCTCAAGTAACTGGCCAACAATTCTGTGGAACAATGTAAGCCCTCAAGTAACCTGCTAGAACTAGTTAAGTACTCTGATATATCCTATGCCTAAATTGAATGATACAACTAAGTTTTTTTTTTCAGGAGATATATTTTCTTACCACAGAACTAGTGACCAGTCTATAGAAGTTTGTTGGTGCTTCGTTCTTCAAGATCACATCCTCCCTTGGAGGAAAATACTCAGCTTTCATTTCTGACACCTGTAAGTAGCAAATCCAAAAGGTAAGGGATAAGCTCCTGCAATAGAAACTGAATGTCCGTAGCACTTGGAATCATACCAATTGGAAGAGCATATCACTAGAAACACCACGGAATAAGTAGACCTTCAGAATAAGATTAAAAACAAGTAATGAGAAATGCTAGATCGGATGGCCTTAAGCAGGGCATCGAGAGTTTCTTGCTGCTGAAGGCCCTCTGAGTCTCTCCTAAATTTCAAGCATAGATGAGCAAGCATCTGATCTTGGAGTCGGTCTGGTAGCTGGTTTCTTTGTGCGAAACTTTAGGCTGCTTGAATTGTATCCCTCTGCATTTCAAAGCACCTATATGTTAAATAATGTTATCACATGATTAAGAAGCTAAGAGTTATAGCTAATAAGCTTTAGTCTTCAAAAGCGCATAGGAGAGATAAGGCGGAAGGATACTCACAAATTTTCTTATCCGGCTGGTCCCATAGACCACCAAATTGGTCATATTTCCAATCAAATATGATGTCAATCATAGATTGAAGAGCATGTAAGAAATGTCAAATACCATCTTCCACGTGTTGGGAACATGGTTGATGTTACAATATCTCTTGTATTTTGATGATAACAAATCATTGTTTGTCTAACATATTTTACTGCAGATTCAAGATATATATCTCAAAGCAACAATCAAGATATTAAGGCTATATCAAAGACAAGATTTCAAAGATAAAAAAGATGAAGTTAATCAAGTCACTTCGCGCTTCAAGAAGAAAATATACTTTACAAGAGTGATGTAATTTTATCTTTTCTTTTAGAATCTTTGTACAAGCCTTGATCACACACACAACATACACTACTCACTTAGAAGATCATAGAAAATATTCTAAGTATAATCCTAATTCTAATCAACATATGAATAAGTTATTAAACTATTGAAAATATCAAAAATATCGTTTCTGGCCGACCAAAGATAGGTATGGTCGACCAGATACATCTGGACCAGATAGTCTCTAGATTGCAAAAACAGTTTTAGTAAACCTTTCTGGTCGACCAGGCCTCAATCTGGTCGACCAGACAGTTCTTTCAACAGCTATTTTTTTCAAATGAATATGAACGTTTTGTGAACGTTTTTGGCAGTTATTTTTGAATGTTTTTGAACGAAAATTATACCTATAAATAGGTGTTAAGTTCTAAAATTTCACTACTCAATTCCTTTATATAAACTTGAGTTTTTCTTGACTTCTTAAGATCATTTTGAAGAGAAAAACTGCATGAAAATTTTAGTTTTGTTCTTGATAAAAGTTCCACCACTCTAGAACAAAAATCATCCCTATAGCCTATTGTAAGTCACTCACATCTACACATCAAGGCTTATAGGAAGAAAAAGTTGTACCATCTTGTTTTTGATTTGATAATCTCTTGAAAGAAGAGATTGTTGTGGCATTGGCAATTGAAGATTGCCAAGGTTGTACGGTTTGCTTGCGGGTTGCAAGTGCTTGCGGTTTTGCAAGTGGAAATAGTGGAGAAATCTCAAGCGAGGCTTGGGGACTGGATGTAGGTCTGGAGGACCGAACCAGTATAAATCCTTGTGTTTGCGTATGCAATTTTCTGTGATTGTCTACACATTGGTTTGATCTTTCTTACTCTTTGTGATATTATTTTATTGAAATTTAAAGTTTCCGCTTTAGATTTCATAAACACTATTCAACCCTCACTTTTAGTGTTTGAGTGCCATTGCAGCGATCCTACACCACGTATTCCGAGGATGCAAGTCTCCTATCAACCACCTCAACAATGGCGTCGGGGTCTCCGGAGAAAAGGGCCTCCATGGAGCCGTCCCTGCGGTTTCTCAACTTGTTGGGGAGAATGAGGTTTTCTTCGATTTGCACTTCTCAAATGTTCAACCCCAAGACAAAGTGCAAATAAACTAGTGGAGGGGTGTTAAGTGCTACTGAAGATATAGATAATTATTTGCGATGTATCCAATTTGTAAACGTAACAACCATCACAAAATCACTCGCCGCTCCTTTTCGGCTTGTCTACTATGATCTTTTTTGCATTTTTTCTAATGACTTTGGTTAGTCTCTTAACGTCATAATCTTCTTCTGATTTTGCTTCAACCTTCACTTCAAATTCATCTCTTTTCTCGCAGCAAGTCGCCCTGTAGATCTTAACATCAAAACCCACATCACAATCATAAAAGAAAACTAAGAAATCTCCCAAATTAATCAAATTATTTGATATAAAGCGCTCCCATCCATCCTGAAAGAAAATCTGCTCATCAATAATTCCCATCTTGATCTCCCATTTTCAGCCGGTCGAGCTCCGAAACACCGATCTCTGCATGATTGACTTTCCAAGGTGTTTCTTGAAACATGACAAAGTCATCTGAATCAAAAATAAAAATAAATAAATCGGGGAAAAAACATAATGCAACGACGAGATGGGTTTTACCAATTTGGTTCTGAAATCACCGAACATGACCTTGAAAAAAGATGGGGTTGCTATTTAAAAAAGAAGGGGTTGCCATTGAAGGGGAAAAAAAGACAATGCAACGATTTCTGACCCAAACCTCATTCTACACGGTCTAATCCCTAAAGAACACGCCCTGGACTCGGCCCTTAACCACCACCCGAACCTAAAA
>BQKN01064170.1:39759-51435 GCA_022839385.1 Asparagus kiusianus
CCAAGCAATGTGGGACTAAAACCCACTATAATACACTATTATCAACAATGCTGTATAGAAAAACCTTCTGATTTATCCAGTAAAATTAAATCACGTATATTAACTCCATAATAGATTTGTCATAGCTGTAACAAGCGTTAAGCCCCTGGTTGTACGGATGGATCTAGTTTATTTAGTTTGTATATTTGATGTTTTTGAGTTTCTTTTTTTTAATCATGGTTTTGTTTCTAAAATTTTTTGTAATAAATTTTTTCTTTGGACTGATACTCCTTCAAAAGTAGATAACTTGAGTTGAAATTTCTTATTCATAAAGTAAGTACAAAATAAGGATATTGATTATTTTTATTTTTGGTATTTGAAATTCAAGTTAGATGGCTTAATCATCAATCCCTCCTTTGTAATATTCTAAAATAAAAAAGATAAAGAAAAGAAAAGACTTTCTCACTAGATAAGTGTGAATAAATTTTATTTTAAAAATTTAAATTCAAAATTAGGAAGGGACACATGATTTTATTTTGTAACTTTAAATGTAATGCTAATAATAAGCCACGATCTCTTTTTATATATAAAGGATTATTTAAATCACTTCTTTTTTTTTCATCTCTACACTTTTTATGTAGTTCCATTTATTCTTCTGCTCATGGAATAATAGATTCATATTTTCTTTAATTATGATAACTTTCATTTGATTCTCCTGTCCATTTAGTATTTTAGTTATTATCTTAATTTGACAGTGAAGGTACATTGTAACTGTTGATGTATGAAATCAAACAATCAAATAAAAGGAGTTGATCAAGTTGACAGAGATCCTCTAACCCTTTGAACGTCTGGGTTTTAAGTAAGTCGTTCTTCCCTGCACAACTAGCAAATCGTAAGAGGATGGGGTTGAGTTCCCCGGTGGTTCCTCCGACGATCAGGTCAGTATGTTTCTTGAGTGGAGAAGTAAAAATGAACTGTAGTAGTTCTTAAGCATAGAGAGTAGTCACAAAGAACTTCCCTGTTATTGAAAATAGTACTCCATTTATAATAGTGGTAGGAGGGTAGAATGGTAACTTCGACCGAGTATGGGATGACCGTTACATCAGCCTCAGCTTTATTAGTGTCGATCGACGAGTGGAGAAGATGTCACTTCGGTATTTAATGCGAAGTGATGAGGGGTGTGCAGTGCCGATGTTGTCTGATGTATCATAAATACTATTAGAGATAGAGGAATGATGACGCTCATAATGCATTTAATAACATTTATTACGAGGTGATTGGTCACCACTACACGGGAGGGCTCGAGCCTCGAGGCGTTTCATCGCCTTTCTACTCGTCAAATGGTCGAGAAGGACCGCCTTTTGAGTCACCCTTGTAGGGTTTCGGTTGATGAGTCCGCCAAATGGAGTGATTAAGTAGTTGGCTTACCCAAAGGACGACACGTAATGCCTTTCGGGTCGTCGACACGTGACGTTGAAACCTTTCGGGTCGTCTACATGTGCCGTCTTTCGAGTCGTCTTTGCAAGATGTCAGTGTGTCGAGTTGGCTGAGTTGGGCCTCTGATTATTTTGAGATGTTGACTTGATTATGCATAATATGAGACACTTGTCTGTCATTGATTGGAAATTATTTTTCATCACTAAAATGGCTATAACAATAACAATAATAAATACTAATCTATCTTTCAATAAATATAAAGTCTTCACACGTAACTACTAATCTACACTCTATAAAAAATTTGAAATATGAGTAAATTTCACTAAGCCCCTAATAAGTTTGGGTATTTGACACTAAATCCCAATACTTTTGAAACTCTCACTAACCCTCTAAAAATTTTTGGTAAAAAACTTCAAAATTAACATTATTTGTTCATGCGTAGTCAAATGACCAAAGTTTCACCTAGTAAATGTTAGCAGAAAACACCCAACAACTTTTATTTTTTTCACTTAACCCTGACAATTTTTGGTACAAAACACTAATAAATGGCTATTTATAATTTTCATAGTTTTGTATGTATTTTCAGATTTTTCAAGATGCTGTTTGTAATTTTTGAATTTCAAAAGTGGTTGTTTGTAATTTTTAGTTTCTGCAAGGAAGTGTTTGCAATATTCAAAATTTTTAAGTACTCATTTTTAGTTTTTGTTTTTTTAGGGTCCACTTGCATTTTTTTTAGATTTTTGAGAGGACTTTTTTTTTGCAATTTTAGATTTTTAAGGTGGTTGTTTATAATTTTCATATTCTGGAATATGTTTGTTGTTTTAAGGTTTTCACAGATTGTCTATAATTTTTAGAATTTAAACGGGTTGTTTACAATTTATATTTTTTATGGTGTTGTTTGTAGTTTCATAATTTTTAGAGGACTATTTATAATTTCTCTCTTTTTAAAAGGTTGTTTTTGATTTTATGGTTTAATATGCAAATATGAATGATTTGAGAGGTATAATTATCACCTTTGGGGATAATGTTCGTCATTGTAAATTTATAGGTAATGTTTTTGTGGGGTTAAATGCAAAAAATAAAAACATTTTGGGGGGTTTTCTAAAATTTTCAGACTTATTGGGAGTTTCAAAAATTCTGGGGCTTAATGTCAAAGGACTTAAGTCATTGACGGTTCACTAGTTTGGTGAAATTTATCCTTAAATAATTAAGGAGGGCCATATAACAATTTAGTTTATGGATAATTTTAAAAATTTGGTTACTTTTGATTTGATTATGATATTATCAAATATTTAACTTTAATTATAATTATCTAATTATGGATGGATTTAATTTGATAAGGATTCTTATGTGAACATGGGATTAGCTGTCCACATGTCATATTTTCATATGACACATGATATTTTAGTGTCTTTCTAGAAACCAAAAATTTCTCATTATATATAAAGGAGGATTTAAATGTTTACTAAAGTCTAGATTAAAGATAATACAGTCACACCCACAGCGGGAATGCAGTGGTTGTTAGGGATTCGTCCTATCGACAACCTGTCAAATGAACCCTCTCACGGAACGTGCCCTCCGGATCTTGTGTTGATAGAAGGCAAGAAGAAATCATAGCAAATAAATAAAAACTTTGTAAAGAAAAAATAGAACAGAGAACACCAATATTTTAACGAGGTTCAACAACTTGACTACGTCCTCGGGAGCCACACAAAAAATTTTCTTTGAATATTAAAAAAGATTACAAAGCTTACAAGAGATGATCTCAAACTCTTTGAGATCACTCAAAAAGAACTCTCTTTTTATTTCTCAAGCGCGATATTTTTCTCTGAAAAATTGCCGCTCAAGGCACTGCAAAAATCACCACCATAAACGCTTTGGAGATCGCTCTGGAAAACTCGCGTTTAAGTGGCGGTCAGGGTTCCCTATTTATAGGGAAACCCTAGGTCAAAATAGATTAGGAATCTATTTTTTGCGAGTTCGCCTGACTGCGAAGCTCGCCTGTATGACTTATGTTCGCCTAAACATAGTCAAGCTCGCCAGAACTCCTTTGCCTGCACTTGGAGCTCGCCTGCACTTGGAGTTCGCCTGTACTTGGAGTTCACCTGAATCTCGAAAGCTTGCCTAATCTTCCAAGTTCGCCTGAACTTCCAAAGCTCGCCTAAACTGCAGGTTCGTCTGAACTCAGCTTTGAGCTTCACCTGAACTTTTAAGTTCGCTTGAACTTCTAAGTTCGCCAGAACTATCAAGTTCGCATGAACTTTCAAGTTCGCCTTCACTGTAGGTTCGCCTGAACTCAGCTTCGAGCTTCGCCTGAACTTACAAGTTTTCCTGAACTATCAAGTTCGCCTGATTTCTTAACTTAGAGAAATCTTTGTTTTACATGCTTGTTCTAAGGTTTGGGTCTACACCCGAAACCAACAATCTCCCACTTGGAAACCAAACCTTCGTCAACAAGCTCTCTTCAACTTAGCAAGCACCTTTTCCTACCTGGAGAATCTGTTTCTTCAATTTAATATCTTTCTCATAGTGTGGCTCCGCCCTCATCTTCTACTTATGAAGGCCAACTGAAGTTGTACACAACTTCAGTTTCTCAATGGTCACCGTCGTAGTCAACATATCTGCAAGATTTTGGCTCCCCAAAATCTTTTATAATAGTAACTTCCCGCTCTCTATCAGCGAGTGTATAAAATGATAACATACATCGATGTGCTTCGTTTTGGCATGATATATTGGGTTCTTGGCAAGGTGTATAGTACTTTGGCTATCACAATAAAGAACTCTGTTTCCCCACTTCAGACCCAACTCTTCCAGACACCCGGTTAACCAAATCATCTCCTTGCTGGCTTCAGTCATTGCGACATACTCTGCCTCAGTCGTGGACAGAGTCACTATCTTCTGTGTTGATGCTCGTAAACAAATAGTCGATGAGGGTTGTCCGCCGTAGGATGCAGCTTCGATCCTGACAGTTAGTTAAAATCGCAGAGTTGTTGGGTTGTCATGGGATTAAATTGTCGAGAGGGGACAACTTTCCTTCTTCGACTTTATGCCTGGTTCTCAGAGCTCGGAACGGGCGAGCGACCTGCAGATGCAAGAATCGTGGGAGTACGGGGCTCGTTTCCCCCGTGGTACCTCCGACGGTCAAGTCAGTTGATGAACTTGAGTGGAGTAATAGAAGAACAGTGTATTCTTCTTAAAATTTGTCTATAGAGTTTCTTAGTAGTAAGGAGAATCCTAACCCTTTTCATGACGAATAACATATGTATTTATAGAGGATGCCAAGGGCAGAATAGACATTTAGTGAGAATGCGGTTTATGACGATGGCGAGGGGTGAGCTGGAGGCTGAGTCACCCTCTGCCCCGATACGTGTTGATTGGTGAGTGATGGGAGGTCACTTCAGTAATATGGGGAATCAGTAGTCGTCGAGGCTTGTCAGCGAGCTACATGGAGTCACTTTTGTGGTATGGGGACCCTGCAGCCGTTGAGGCTTGTCGGCGGGTGACGTGGAGTTGTAATGATGATCATAAACTATTAAAATAATGCTGAGAAATAATATTCTGAGTCACCCTTAGGAAAAGTGTTGGTTGATCTATGGATAATTGTTTTTTGCTCGACTGAGTCCGCCCTTCGATTCGTCTTGGAATGAAGTTGACTCGACCGAACCTGCTCTCGGGATGGCATATTTGTGGGGAACAGGGAACACCCCATAACATTCTGTAAATGTGAGACCTAGCTCACTGTTGTCGACTCTAAGGTATAAACATACCCCGTGATGCTTCGCCTCGTATCATGATCACCGGTAAAATCTGCATCAGCGTATCCCTACAGTACCAACTCCTTTCTCCCAAAACACAGTAGCATATCTGTAGTCCCTCTTAAGTAGCGGAATATCCACTTCACGGCCTGCCAATGCTGCTTTCTTGGGTTGCTTGCAAACTTGCTCATAACTCCCGTTGCATGGGCGATATCCGGCCTCTTGCAAACCATTGCGTACATAAAACTATCATTGTACCACCGTTTTGGAGCCTGTTTCAAATAGTACAATCTCTTCTTGGGCCTGCACACAATCTCTTCTTTACCTTCCTCAATGAAGCCAACATGTTGCTTCGTGTAGATTTCTTCATCCAAGTCACTATGAAGAAAGACAATCTTCACATCTAACTGCTCAATGTAGAGATTTTCAGCAGCTACTAAGCTTAACACCATTATGATGGTTGTAAGCTTCACAACGGGGGAAAATATCTTTATATAATTTACTCCTTCCTGCTATTGGGATCCTTTCACAACTAATCTAGCATTGTATCTCTTGCTTCCATCACTCTCCTGCTTGACCCGGTAAACCAACTTGTTAAGTAAGACTTTGTTCTGTACAGGTAGCTGGGCTAACTCCCATGTCTTATTCGAGTGGAGAGAATCCATCTCTTCTTACATCGCATGCTCCCACTGTTGAGATTCACTCACTTGCATAGCCTCCTCAAAGTACTCAGGTTCTCCGCTATCTATCAAAAATAAATAATCTAGTGATAAAGGATATCTGGGATTCAGTTTGGGTACCTTGGATGACCTTCTAAGCTCCTCACCCTGGATAGTTATCTCTGTATTTGGAGTCTCCTCCGTTCTTTGATTAGAACTGACATTGTCTCCCCTATCTGAAAGCTCCTTCAAATCCATTTACTCGGATGCACCTGCATCCTTAGTGCTGCTCCCAGTGCTTTGGTTATCCTTTGCATTATCCCTGTCCTTGTACATTACCTCTTCATTGAATATGATGTTTCAGCTCTTGATGATTTTCCTGTTCTTCTCACCCCAAAGACGATATCCGAACTCATCAATGTCGTATCCCATGAATGTACACTTTCGTGATTTAGCTTCTAGCTTGTCTCTGACATGATCACTAATATGAATATATGCCACGCAACCAAAGACTCTCAAGTGTGAGAAATTAACCTTCTTACCACTCTAAACCTCTTCTGAAATCCTAAAGTCTAGTGGGACTGAAGGCCCATGATTAATTAAGTATGCTGCCGTATGCACCGCGTCCGTCCAAAATATTTTTAGTAGACCTGCATGTAGACGTATGCTCCTCGCACGCTCTGTCAACGTTCTGTTCATTCTCTTTGCAACACAATTCTGTTGCGGTGTTCCTGGAGGTAGTCCTCTCTAAATGAATCTCATTCAGAGCACAAAACTTTTTGAACTCCTCCAGCTCGTATTCTCCACCATTATCTGATCTCAGACACTCCACTTTCAGATTTGTCTCACTCTCCACCATGGCTTTTCACTTCTTGAAGATTCCAAACACCTCTGAGTTGTGCTTCATGAAGTATACTCACACCTTTCTCGAGTGATCGTCGATAAAAGTGACATAGTATGACAAACCGCCAAGAGAAGACATGCTAGTTAGACCCCATACTTCTGTATGAACAAGCTCTAGCTTGTGAGCTTTAGGTGGTCTTCCACTCTTCTGAAAACTGACCCTCTTCTGCTTCCCGTAGATGCAGTCTTCACAAGCACCAACTTCTACTGAATCGATGCCTGTTAGCTTTCCTACTAAGTATAGAATCTTCATACCTTTCTTACTCATATATCCTAACCTATTATGCCACAGATTTGCACTCTTCTTGCCCGCTATAATTGCGAGGGTGTCACTCGCATGTGAAGTTAGGTAGAGTGTTCCGTTCTTATTGCCACGGACAACTACCATAGTTTCGTTGGATATTTTCCACGAATCTCCGGTAAATGTTATAACATAGCCTTCTACTCCAAGCTGACCAACCAAAATAAGATTCCTCTTCAGCTTCGGTACATGTCTGACGTTCTTCAGATTCCACTTAGAGCTCTTCATCTGTATTTGCACATCAGCTCTTCCCACAATACTACAGAGCTCGTTATCCCTCGAGTACACTTTCCAAAATCCCCTGCTACATAGTTTCGAAGAAGCTTCCTATTAGCAGTGGCGTGGAATGAGGCTCCCAAATCAATAACCTATGAATCAGAATCTGTCCATAGCAATTATCAATGTATCTTGCACGATATGAGCCTCTTGCTCATTTGTATCATTCTTTGGTGCTTTACCGACTGAAGACATATGGCCCTCCTGGCCGTAGTTCTAACATTTGCCTTTGATAGGCCCCACCTTCAAATTCGACATCTTCTTCTTCGACTTTGATTAATTCCTGTTCTGGTTACTCTTATTTCGGCTTCGACCTCTCTGCTAGAGATTTAGGGCTGAACCTGAATCCTCTGATTCATGTGATTTTCTTCTAACCTCTTCGGATAGAATCATACTGACAACCTCACTCAGCTTTAACTTCTCCTTCCCTACTGAGTTGCTGATTGCAGTCACGCAACCTGCCTAACTATCTGACAACTGTGATAGTATCAATAGGACCTGCACTTCGTTATCAAACGTAATGTCAACTGAGATGAGTTGATCAACAATCGTGTTGAACTCGCTGAGATGCATCGTGAAGGAACATCCTTCTGCTATCTTGAGGTTAAAGAGAGTTTTGATGAGATGCACCTTGTTTGCAGCTGACGGTTGCTCGTACATCTTTGCGAGCGCTTTCATAAGCCCCAACGTCGTCTTCTCCTTTAATATATTGTGTGTGACTGATTTTACGAGCGACAATCGGATCTGCCCTAGAGCCTTTCGATCCAATATTTTCCAGTCCTAGTCGGTCTCATCCTTTTCTTTCCCTTCACTTTACCCATCAACGGACGATAAAGATCCTTCTGGTACAAATAGCCCTCCATCTGTGACTTTCAGTAGGCGAAGTTTGATCTGTCAACTTTCTCAAAATTTGATTTACTTTCTTCTACCATTGCTTACACATAGATCTAAACGAGGCTCTGATACCAGTTATTAGGAATTCTGTCCTATCGATAACCTGTCAAATGAACCCTCTCGCAGAACGTGCCTTCCGGATATTGTGTTGAAAGGAAGGCAAGAAGAAATCATAACAAATAAAAAACTTTGTAAAAAAAAAGAGAGAGAACACCAATATTTTAACAAGGTTCAGCAACTTGCCTACGTCCTTGGGAGCGACACAAAAAATTTCCTTAGAATATTAAAGAATATTACAAAGCTTACAAGAGATGATCACAAACTCATTGAGATCACTCAAAAAGAACTCTCTTTTTATTTCTCAAGGCGCTAGATTTTTCTCTGAAAAATCGCCGCTCAAGGCGCTGCAAAAATCGTCGCCAAAAACGCTCTGGAGATCGCTCTGGAAAACTTGCGTTTAAGTGGTGGCCAGACTTTCCTATTTATAGGGAAACCATAGGTCAAAACAGATTAGGAATCTGTTTTCTGCGAGTTCGCGCGATTGCGAAGCTCGCCTGTATGACTTATGTTCGCCTAAACATAGTCAAGCTCGCCTGAACTGCTTCGCCTGCACTTGGAGCTCGCTTGTACTTGGAGCTTGCCTGCACTTGGAGCTCGCCTGCACTTGGAGTTCACCTGAATCTTTTCAAGTTCGCCTGAACTTCCAAAGCTCGCCTGAACTGCAGGTTCGCCTGAACTCAGCTTCAAACTTCGCCTGAACTTCTAAGTTCGTCTGAACTATCAAGTTCGCCTGAACTGAGCTTTGAGTTTCGTCTGAACTTTCAAATTCGCCTGAACTATCAAGTTCGCCTGAACTATCAAGTTCGCCTGAACTTCCAAGTTCGCCTGGTTTTTTAACTTAGAGAAATCTTTGTTTTTCATGCTTGTTCTAAGGTTTGGGCTACACCCGAAACCAACAGTGGTATCCTATCAACACTCTCGGGGTCCCTGATTCGATCGCGTCTGCCAAATCTGGAGCATACGAAGGGGATATAGAACCCGTATATCTGGGATTTATTTGGTAGAGATTTGAGATCGAACTTGGACTTCGGCCATTGAATCTTTGTGACTTGCCAAGGTTTCCTGGTATCGCAAGGAAAAAAAAAAGATAATACGGTCATGTACCTGATCTTATCCAACCCGTTCAAATAGGATCAAATCTGGACCCAACATTACAATATCCGGCCCGTTTGACCCTTTAAACAGCCAAGTAATATGAATTGAATACAGAAACAAAGTTTTTTCATAGTGTTGTTTCCTTGTACTAAGTAGCATATAGCTGGTTCAAACGCGCCTCAATGAGATGTAGTCT
Organism: Asparagus kiusianus; assembly: GCA_022839385.1. Taxonomy (NCBI): domain Eukaryota; kingdom Viridiplantae; phylum Streptophyta; class Magnoliopsida; order Asparagales; family Asparagaceae; genus Asparagus; species Asparagus kiusianus. The sequence continues at coordinate 49,315 of BQKN01064170.1, forward strand.
ATATATAACATCGATCTCCAACACGCCTCAATTAGATGTAGTCTATCTGTAACATCGATCTCTTGTGAACCCACTCTTTATTTTGTCCTCTTCAATCCTTCCAGTAGGTTCTTATTCTGTGCTTTTGGAATTAAATCCCAAATTTGTTTTTAAGTAAAAAAAACAAAGATGGAACAAACATTTATCGCCGCAAACTATGTAAGACTTCTTATAAAACATCTTATCAATTTGTTTTCATCTCAGGCTACCTAGCTAACATGGTGGACCAAAACAATCCTCCACTCTTCAACACTTACAAGTCCTTCTTCAGTCACCAGCCGTCCGATCAACATCGGATGGTCGAAGCTGATGAATGCGAGCTCCCTTTAATTGATCTCAGTTGCTTGAAGAACAGTCAAGCCCAAATGATCCAGTGCAAGAGAGATATAGTAACAGCTTCATCAGTGTGGGGGTTCTTTCAAGTGGTGAATCATGGGATACCTGAGGAGCTGCTAGAGAAGATGAGGTCGATCATGGTTAACGTGTTCAGGCGTCCATTTGAGACGAAGGCGAAGGAGAGGCTGTTTGACTTCTCGCCTCATAGTTATCGGTGGGGAACACCGTCAGCCACATCGTTGAAACAGCTATCGTGGTCTGAGGCGTACCATATTGCACTGTCGCCAAGTCCTCAGCAAGAAAAACAAAGCACCAGGTACACGTGTGATATTATGTTTTACGTTCTAAAACCAAAACCCTTAGTGAATTCAGAAACTTTCTTTGCTACTTGAGAATTACTTGAATTTACACGGTGCATTAGCCTCAAGCTGTGCCCTTGCATTCCTCACAGTAATACTGAAACATGATTTGTGCTCTATTAAAGATATTGCAGTCACCGACCTTCTCTTCTTTGATGCAGGCAAACAATAGAGGAGTTTGCAGCTCTAATGTCAAATCTAGCACACCAGCTATCTTCTGTACTATCGGAAGGATTGGGATATGAAGGCACTTATCTCAAGGATAGTTGCACGTGCAATACATGCTATTTGAGACTGAATCACTACCCTCCATGTCCGATTATCGATGAAGTTTTTGGATTGATCCCACACACAGATAGTGATTTCATGACCATATTGGTCCAGGATCAAGTAGGCGGTCTACAGTTAATGAAGGATGGGAGATGGATCGCAGTCAAGCCCAACCCGAATGCTCTCATCATCAACATCGGAGATCTGTTCCAGGTACGAGCAAAATAACTTCAGTCGATTTTTTCACACACTGTATTCTGGCATTTAACAGGAATAAATTCCTGCAGCAGGTCCTCTATAGAATATCTCATTGAGAAGAGCGAGGGAATGATGCCTGACATATCATGCAGTCACTATTAGTGCAGTCGCCTGCTACACTAATAAATATAAATGATACGTGCATATCAATATTCTTGATATGCCAAGCATCGCACCCTCCCTCCCTCACTACTATGATATTCTATAGATGGCCCTCTATAGGATTCCCACCCCCCATTTAGCATGATCAAATTTTGTTAGTGCATTATAACTGTAAGTAGATAAGAGAACAATCATTACTTAGTATACAATTTATGACCTAACCAATGTTATGAGGTTAATTTAATATCATAAGCATCAAATGTTATGGCACCAAACAGGAGTTAATGTAGCAACAAAAAAGCTCTCGCCAGAAAGTAGGGTAAATTGTATTACTATTAAAGAAAAAGAAAAGAAAATGAAAAGAAAGATTGTTCTTAACATAAAAACAATCATTACTTAGTATACAATTTATGACCTAACCAATGGATGATTGATAATAAGTTTACTTTCTTGAACTATTTTAGGCGTGGAGCAATGGTGTGTATAAGAGTGTGGAACACAGAGTAATGTCTAATCCACACCTCGAGAGGTTCTCTGTGGCTTATTTTCTCTGTCCCTCCTATGATACCATGATCCAGAGTCAGACAGAGCCATCGATGTATAGAAAATTTACCTTCAAGGAATTTAGGCAACAAGTTCAGGCAGATGTGAAGTTGACAGGTCACAAGATTGGGCTACCCAGGTTTCTTGCTTGAAGCCATGAGTCCATGACTATAGAGGCTAACAACAATAAGGAGATCAAAGGCAGTTCCCCCCC
>BQKN01064170.1:51535-77347 GCA_022839385.1 Asparagus kiusianus
TTGGGCTCCTATGGTTGTTTCCCCCATCCCCCCGTTCCCCCTAATGTTGCGTAAAAAACAATACATTTTTACAACTCCCCCCCCCCCCCCCCCCCCCCCCCTTTCCCATAGATTTTGTTGTTTTTGTTCCTTTCAGATAGATTCGGAAGAATAAATGTTTACATAGGATAGCATTTGTTAGAGAACAGGTTTGTCCTGACAAAGTCTGGAAGCTTGTAAAGATGACTGGTATTTGACAATTTTTGAAAGAACTTATTGAACTGAAGAAAGAGCGTAATTTATGAGGATTGTTGACTCTCAATACACTTAATATAATCAGATGTTGCCTCTGATTATATTTTCTTTTTGCTGAACTACAAGTGTGATTATGAAGCTCCTAGTAACATTTGTTGCTGGCTACTACGATACAAGTTCGATTACAAGGAAACTAAAAAAAGGATTAGTTCTCAGCCTTATGATCGGTCCATACATAATATATAATGTTTATACACACACTTTGCCAGTCTAAGCACGCCTATTTCCAATAAAAGATGAGTGCATGATAATTTTCTAATGAGTTTTTCATCTTTATATCTCTCAGATCAGCTATTAATTTCTCATTTCAGATTCCTTTTCATGATTTTTGCAATAATATTTGTAAAAGTAGATAAAACCCTAATCTACCTTTATTGAGATCATAAGAGAGATATATATAGCCATACAATAAGGTTAAGGTTAATGGGTAACATCCCATTAACCCAATACCCAATACTTAACCTACTACTTAATTTAACAATATTTTGCTACGTTATAGACGTGAAAGCTATGCTCGTCTTTAGAGCAACAAAGTCACTATCTACAACCAAGGGAATTGCAATTTTAATGTATTCCTTGCCTTGAAAATGATGGTGCAAGCTTCAGGGAATTAGCTACAAGATCGACGCCAGAGATCTCTTAAGAGAGAACCGTGCATAAGCTTTATGTCTATCGGAACAGACCATCAGTGGGTTTCAGTCAAATGAAAGACGTGAAGATTGTAGACCATAAGCCATTGCTCTTCACTCAACATTTTTCGTCTTCCATCGACATCCATAACAACGAAATGGTATCAACTGATACCAGTTTGATTTGTGTGAGAAAGAGAAAGGATAACAGGAACAAATACTTGAGTGATCTAGGGAATAACCAAACAAGTAATTGATGGCTTGTTGGTTTTGGGGTGTGTAGACTCAAACTTGAGAACAAAATCAGAAGCTGAAAAATACCCCGATCAGTCGACCGAAGAAGCAGATTAGTCGACCGATTCGACTGTAGGAAACAAGCTGGAAAACGTCGCTCTGGTCGATCGACTGGCGGGGTGCCACTAGTCGACCGACAACTTGCACGAAGCGGCCGAGAAACCCCTTATCAGTCGACCGATATTGGGTCATCCTGTTTCCTGATTCAGTTGGGAATCTGTTTTGAGTTAGGGTTATATTATATCCTGAACGATATTGTGAGGATTTGTACACGAAAAAGAGAGGGTTTTGAGAACACTTTGAGAGAGAGATCTCAGAGAGAGTGATAGCCTTTTGCAAGCTTGTAATCTTCTTCAATAATCAAAGAATTTCTGGTGTGGCTCCCGAGAACGTAGGCACATTTGCCAAACCTCGTTAAATCTGATGTTCTCTCCTTTTATTTGTTCTTTCCTAAAAAGTTTTTCGTTTTGTTGTGATTTCTTGCTTGCTAATTGTTTGTCACAAGATCCGGAGGGCACGTTACGCGGAGGTTCTTTGACAGGCTGTCTATAGATTAACCCCAACAACTGGTATCAGAGCCTCGTTCGGTAAAGATCTGTGTGAGATCTATGGCAGAAGAAAGTAAATTGAAGATTGAGAAGTTTGACGGATCAGTCTTCGCCTACTAGAAGTCGCAGATGGAGGACTATCTGTACCAGAAGGATCTTAACCGTTCATTGATGGGAAAAGCAAAGGGAAAGAAGAAGGAGGAGACATCCAAGGAGTGGGAAGTACTGGATCAGAAGGTTTTAGGGAAGATCCGGTTGTCGCTCGCAAAACCAATCTCCCACAATATATTGAAGAAAAAGACGACGGTGAGGCTTATGGAAGCGTTCACGAAGATGTATGAGCAACCGTCAGCTGCAAACAAGGTGCATCTCATCAAGACGCTCTTCAACCTCAAGATGGTAGAAGGATACTCCTTCATGTTGCATCTCAGCGAGTTCAACACAATTGTTGATTAACTCATCTCAGTCAACATGTTTGATGATGAAGTGTAAGCCCTACTGTTACTATCGCAGTTGCCTGATAGCTGGACAGGTTGCGCGACCGCAATTAGCAACTCGGTAGGAAAGAAGAAGTTGAAACTAAGCGAGGTTGTTAGTATGATTCTATTCGAGGAGGTTAGAAGAAAGTCGACCGAATCCGAGGGTTCAGGTTCAGCCCTAAATTTCAAACAGAGAGGCTGAAGTCAGAATAAGGGTAACCAGAATAGGAAGCAGTCAAAGTTGAATAAGAAGAGGTCGAACTCGAAGGTAAGGCCTATAAAAAAAGCGTTGGAACTGCAGCTAGGAGGGCCACATGTCTTCTGTCTGTAAAGTGTCAAGGAAGTATACAAATAAGCAGGACGCTCATATTATGCAAGATGCCTTGATCCTTGCTATGGATAGTGACACTGATTCATGGGTTATTGATTCGGGATCCTCATTCCACATCACTGCTAATAGGAAGCTTCTTTAGAACTATGTAGTAGGGGACTTTGAAAAAATATACTTGGGGGATAACGAGCCTTGTAGTATTGTGGGAAGAGGTGATGTGCAGATTCAGATGAAGGGTTCTAAGTGGCCTCTGAAGAATGTCAGACATATACCAAAGTTGAAAAGGAATCTTGTTTTGTTTCAGTTGGCCAGCTTGGAGCGGAATGCTATGTTTTAACATTTATCGGGGATTCATGAAAGATCTCCAACTGTACTATGGTGGTTGCTCACGGTAATAAAACCTAAACTCTCTATTTAACTTCACATGCGAGTGACACCCTCGTAATTACAGCTAGCAAGGAAAGTGCAGATCTATGGTACAATAGGTTGGGACATATGAGTCAGAAATGTATGAAGATTCTACACTCACAGGGAAAACTACTCGGCATCGATTTAGTAAAAAGTTGGTGTTTATGAAGATTGCATCTACGAGAAGCAAAAGAAGGTCAGTTTTTAGAAGAGTGGAAGACCATCTAAAGCTCACAAGCTAGAGATTGTTCATATAGATGTATGTGGTCCAGCTAGTGTATCTTCTCTTGGCGGTTCAGCGTATTATGTCACCTTTATCGACGATCACTCGAGGAAGGTGTGTGTATACTTCATTAAACACAAGTTAGAGGTGTCTGGAATCTTCAAGAAGCGGAAAGTCATGGTAGAGAACGAGATAGATATGAAGGTGAAGTGTCTGAGATCGAACAATGGTGGAGAGTATGAGCTGGAGGAGTTCAAGAAGTTCTGTGGTCTGAATGAGATTCGTTTAGAAAGGACTACTCCAGAAACACCGTAACAGAATGGCATTATAGAAAAGATGAACAGAACGTTGACAGAGCGTGCGAAGAGCATGCGTCTACATGCAGGTCTACCTAAGATGTTTTGGACGGACGCGATGCATACAACAGCTTACTTGATAAATCAGGGGTCTTTAGTTCCATTAGACTTTGGGATTCCAGAAGAGAAGAAGAGGTTTGGAGTGGCGAGAAAGTAAATCTCTCACACTTGAGAGCCTTTGGTTGTGTGGCATATGTTCATATCAGTGATCATATCAGGGACAAGCTAGAAGCTAAGTCACAGGAGTGTACATTTATTGGATACGACATTGATGAGTTCGAATATCATCTGTGGGATGAGAAGAACATAAAAATTATCAGGAGTAGAGATGTCATATTTATTGAAGAGGTGATGTACAAAGACAAGAACAATGACAAGGATAGCCAAAGCAGTGAGAGAAGCACTAAGGATGCATGTACATCCGAGTACATTGATTTAGAAGAACTTCCAGATATGGGAGACAATGTCAGTTCTAACCAAAGAATGGAGGAGACTCAAGGTGTAGAGACTAATACCCAGGGGGAGGAGCTTAGAAGGTCATCTATAGCAGAGCCGGCCTTAAGCTAGGGCCACCAGGTCTACAGCCCAGGGCCCACAGCTAAGGGGGGCACAATATTTCGGAGAAAGAATAGCAAGAGAAAAAAAATATAAAACATTAAAGAAGAAATAAGCTCTAATGGCCTTGAAAACCCAGCCCACCGAACCCAAAAAAACACAACTCCCATCATTTCCCACACCCTAGTGTCCTAAAAAACACAACTCCCAACAGTGATTTAACACCACACCGCCCCCTCTCCTCTCTCGTTGGTTGGCACAGTGTCACAGTGAGGTGGACTTGAAAGCACACATCTTTTCCTGTCCCCTTAGATATCTCTCTCTCTCTCTCTCTCTCTCTCTCTCTCTCTCTCTCTCTCTCTCAGTCACTTGCTCTGGTTGCTCAAATCCTAGCTCTCCTCTGTGGTTGTCTTTTTTTATCTTTTCTTTTGATTGCTCTGGTGATTATGGGTTCGTTGGGAGGAGCATCCCTTGAGGTGGTGAAGAGGAAGAAGGCAATGTGGCTTTAGTAAAGTTAAAAGCCCCCCGACCTGGCGACCTTCTTTCTCAGTTCATACATTTGATGCTTATGATGGTTGATATATTTTTTTGTAGCTAGGATGAGGAAAGGTCTAATCTTTGTGTATATTTTGATTTGAGCGCTCTCATTTTGCAGTTTTTAACAAATTTTTGGTTAGTGAGTAACAGTTAATTTCCTTAAAATAGGTAAATTTGATTCTTGAGGTTGGAGATCAAATTGTTATTGCAACTGGCTCTAATTTGTTTCATGGGTTTTGTCATTTCTTTCGGGGTCAAAACATGCCCTATCTCGTGGTACTAAGTTGTAATTTTTGTTAAAAACCAGATCTTTATGTTGTTTTATTATATTGCGCAGGGGTTTAGGGTTGAAAATTGGACTTTTAATAGGATTTTAAGGTGATAAAAGGAGATGAGATCAAAAAATTTTATTGTGTCTATTTTGATTAGGGTGTTTTACCTTGTAACTCACAAAATTATTAGGGTATGTGATTCATGGGAAGTGGTTCTCTTGGGATATTCTACAGTTGATCTTTGTGTTGTTTTGTTATAGTTGTGATTTGAGGTAGAAAATTGGTTTTTTTAATTATGATGTTTAGGTGACAAAATGAAGAAATAACTATTTTTCTTTTGTCTATATGGATTTGGGTGTTTTTACTTCGCAAAGTTTAGGGTCGAATGATTCATGGGAGATACTTCTCTTGTGGGTTACTGAGTAACACTTGAATTTGTTTCACTAGGTAATTTGGTTCTTGGTTGGAGATCAAATTGTATGGGGTTTACCATTTAATTAATAACCTTTCGAATACGATAAGAGTGATACATTTTAGGTTCTATGATTCATGGGAGATGTTTCTTTTGGGTTATTTTGGGTTTCTGAGTGACGCTTGATACTTTATTTATTTATTTGTTTAATTTGTATAATGGGGCACACTTAGAAAATTTGCCCTGGGCCTTAGAAAACCCAGGACCGGCTTAGTACCCAAACCAAATCCCAGATATCTTTCTTTGCTTGATTACTTGCTTTTGATAGATAGTGAAGAACCAGAGTGCTATGATGAGGCTATGCAAGTTAGTAAATCTCAACAGTGGGAGCAGGCGATGCAAGAAGAGATGAATTCTCTCTACTCGAATAAGACATGAGAGTTAGCCTAGCTACCCGCGAAGAAGAAAGCCTTACATAACAAGTGAGTCTACCGGATCAAGCAGGAGAGTGATGGCAGCAAAAAATACAAAGCCAGATTAGTTGTGAAAGGGTTCCAACAGAGGGGAGGCATGAATTATGCAGAGATATTTTTTCCCGTTGTGAAGCTTACAACCATCAGAGTGGTGTTAAGCTTAGTAACTGCTAAAAATCTCTTCTTTGAGAAGTTGGGTGTGAAGACTGTCTTTCTTCATGGTGACTTGGATGAAGAAATCTACATGAAGTAACCTGTTGGCTTCATAGAGGAAGAAAAGAAAAAGATGATATGTAGGCTCAAGAAGACCTTATGCGGTTTGAAACAGGCTCCAAAACAGTAGTACATGAAGTTTGATAACTTCATGCAGAGTAATGGCTATGGAATGTGTAATTCAGATCATTGCTGCTACTACAAGAGGTTCGAGTCCAGCTATATCGTGTTATTGTTGTACGTAGATGACATGTTAGTTGCAGGGCCATGTTTACAGGAGATTAACAAGTTAAAGAAGCAGTTGACAAATGAGTTTGCTATGAAGGATTTGGGTGCAACCATGCAAATTCTTAGGATGTGAATCAGTCGGGATATGGCTGAAGGGACGTTGAAGTTGAGTCAGGCTGAATACATTGAGAATGTACTTCAGAGATTCAACATGCAGAATGCAAATACCGTTGGCACGCCCCTTAGAAGTCAGTTCAGGTTATCTGAGGAGCAATCATCCAAGATTGATGCAGAGAAGGAGTTCATGACTAGAGTGTCATACTCATCATCCATTGGTAGTCTTATGTATGTGATGGTTTGCACGAGGCCGGGTATCGCCCATGTAGTGGGAGTTGTGAGTAGGTTTGCTAGCAATCTAGGGAAGCAGCATTAGGAGGCCGTGAAGTGGATACTGATACTTGAGAGGGACTAAAGATATGTCACTGTGTTTTAGGAGAAAAGAATTAGCACTACAGGGAAATGTGAATACAGACTTTGCCAGTGATCATGATACAAGGCGAAGTACCACAGTATATGTTTTTACTTTAGGGTCGACAGCAGTGAGCCGAGTCTCACGTTTGCAGAAGATAGTGACGTTGTCCACGACTAAGACAAAGTATGTCATAGTAACTGAAGCTAGCAAGGAGATGATTTGGTTGACTGGATGTCTGGATGAGTTGGTCTGAAGCGGGGAACAAAGTTCTTTATTGTGATAGCCAGAGTGCTATACACCTTGCTAAGAACCCAGTTTATCATGTCAGAACAAAGCACATTGACGTGCGTTACCACTTCATATGCTCGCTGATAGAGGGCGGAAAATTACTATTGGGGAAAATCTTGGGAAACCAAAATCCTACAGATATGTTGACAAAGGCAGGAAACATTAAGAAACTAGAGTTGTGCGTAACTTCAGTTGGCCTTCATACATAGGAGATGACTACAGAGCCACACTAGGAGGACATGTGGGATCACCAAGATTGATATTGATTGAAGAATGAAATTTTTAGGGGAGGAGAAGGTGCTTGCGAAGATGGTTGGAGTTCAAGAGAGCTTGTTGATGGAGGTTTGGTCTCCAAGTGGGAGATTGTTGGTTTTGAGGTGTATAGACCTAAACCTAAGAACAAAATCAGAAGCTGAAAAATACCTTGATCAGTGGACCGAAGAAGCAGATCAGTCAACCGATTCGACTATAGGAAAGAAGCTGGAAAACATCGCTTTGGTCAGTCGACTGGCGGGGTGCCACCAGTCGACCGACAGCTTGCACGAAGCAGCCGAGAAACCCCTTATCAGTCGACTGATGCGAGTGCATCAGTCGACCGATATCGAGTCATCCTGTTTCCTGATTCAGTTGGGAATCTGTTTTGAGTTAGGGTTATATATATATCCCGAACGATTTTGTGAGGATTTGTACATGAAAAAGAGAGAGTTTTGAGAATACTTTGAGAGAGAGATCTCAGAGAGAGTGATAGCCTTTTGCAAGCTTGTAATCTTCTTAAATAATCAAAGAATTTCTAGTGTGGCTTCCGAGGACATAGGCACATTTGCCGAACCTCGTTAAATCTGGTGTTCTCTCATTTTATTTGTTCTTTCCTAAAAAGTTTTTCGTTTTGCTGTGATTTCTTGCTTGCTAATTGTTCGTCACAAGATCCGGACGACACGTTGCGCGGAAGTTCTTTGACATGTTGCCGATAGATTAACCCCAACATGAGTGTGGTCTTGAATCCACACCATAAAAGTCAAATAAAGTGGCTCGTTGGCCATGTGAAGAAACATAGCCTCAAATACATTAGGTGCGTTCATTTGAATACTCTTGTAATAATATCCCGATTTCCATTAGTGGATATCTTGCTATCTTTGCCCGTGGATGTAGGCATAGAAGCCGAACCATGTAAATCCTTTACGTCACATGTGTGTATGTTTCTTTCCTCTTTTTTTATCACTCTAGTTGAGCTCATGTCTAGGAACTTTCATTAATCCTAACAATAATTTAGTATAGCAGAAGTTACTATTGAGATAAAATCATGTTAATTTCGACATCGAAAGGTCTCAATACAAATGAAACCTGATAGGTTTGGAGAAAATTACCATATCACTTCCTGCTCAATAAAACTTATTTGGTGTCTGGAAGGCAGAAGTCAGCCTGAAGACCAGGTCTAAATGCCTAATCGAAATCCTTTAAAAAATCCAGGTTCAAGCCAACATCATTCAAGAACCAATTCCAACTTTACCCATATGCCTTTCCAAATACCAAACTTTAAAATTGAAATCCAAAATGGTTCGGTGAAATCGATAAACTTTCACTCTCCCAAACATATTATATTGAATTCGATTCTTGCCTAATATGAATGAAGGATACATAACAAATAAAAAAGAGCCTATTGTAGGAAATGAGTGTCACAATCAAGAATTTCTTCTCTCTCTCCCCCCCCCTCTCTCTCAGAATACGTAATCTTGATATTTTTTTACTTGAACATTTAATGTCATGGATCGTTTTTACTGGATACTCTTTCTCTCAAAGAATACTTAATCTTGATACCTTTTAGGTGCACATTAAATGTCATGGACCGTCTTCACTGGATACTTTCTCCTCTAATATAACTGCCCATTTTCTCACAAATACAAAGAAATTAGTTACGATTCCCACTACTTACTCAAAAAACCAGAAATAAAATCGTAGGTTAAGCCAATGCGGATCATTTAAAGAATGAAAGACTCATATGGGTGTTAACCCAAACACAAAGAGGGCACAACGAGTGACAAAAGGAACAAGCTACTAGATAGAAATTGGCACAGGAAAGATGCCTGATTAAAGTAAATTTATCAGTAATGTTAACTTGAGTGTACCAAGAATGCCACTGAAGGAAACTGTAATAAACAACGGTTGGGATTTGTTCATACGGAAGAACGACATATCAGGAAAAAGCTGGAGCATAATTTTAAAGGAGCGCTTAATGTCTACTCCGCGAGATCTGCAGCCGCGCTTCTGTTTTTCATAATGGTCTTCGATGGAAGCTGTTTAAATGGGCGACTTGAGTTACACGGCCCAGTTATGTCCGTGTATGGGCGTAAAATGGCCCAGTTATGTCCCATTTGACAACTAGTTTTACTTGTTTTCGGCTATTATTTTATTTTTTGAGCAATCATCATCTTCGTCTAAAAAGAAGCTCTGCTATTCTCGTTTGAATACATAAGCCAATTGTTTTCGGGGACTTTTACTGCTAAAGGGAAAGGATCGACTACGTCAGGACGGTAGACGAGTCCTCTATCTTTTAGGCCAGCAAAATCACGACGCCCACGTTCAGACCTGTTGTCCTAACTCTTTTAATTTCGGATTTATACTAATTAAAGGACCTGCTGTTTGTTTTGTGTTTCTTTCTGCCGCCGATTGGATCCGCCAACGACTCCGACCGCCTCAGTTGTAGGTGATTTTCTTTTATTTTTCTGTCAATTTTAGCTATTAGTTAGATTCAATTTCGAGTTGAACGCTTTAGATTGAGATACCTCTGTCATTGATTATGCTTATAATCAACATCTACTAGAGTTTCTAGAGAGCGAAAGCCTTTCATTAGAGGGTGCTATATCAATATCAAGATAATTGTGTTAAATTTATGTTTGGGGGGCGGGGCCCCCCGGGGTTCCTCCATTTCTTAATACAGGCTTAATTCTGATCACGAAAACTCTGTTGTTATTGTGAAGATGGAGCCAAAACCTACAGACCCAGATGATTTTCTCGAATATACAGTCCTTTTAGATGAAACCCAGTACAATGAAGGCTATAGAGATGGTTATAGCGATGGCTTGATATCAGGAAACGAGGAAGGGAGGGGGGTGGGCTTAAAATTAGGGTTTCAAATTGGGGAAGAACTTGGTTTCTATCGTGGATGTGTCGATGTATGGAAATCAGTGGTTCATGTTGATTCTGGATCTTTCTCATTGCGCATCAAGAAGAGCATTGAGCAACTGGGAGAGTTGGTGGGCGAGTATCCCCGTCTGGAACCAGAAAATGAAAGGATTCAGGAAATGATGGATACTATCAGGCTAAAGTTTAGACTTATATTAGCGAATTTGGGGGTGAAGTTAGAGTATGAAGGGTACCCGAAATCATCAAAACCGGAGATGGAAGATATTTAATTTCTAAAGAGCCAGATTTCGTGGTAACATCAGATGGCATCGAGTGTATTTTCCCTTTATATTCTGAAGAATAAACCATGAGGACTTAGTGTTTTTCCACTGTCTCATTTCTCGGTTTATAGCTAATTGGAATATATCAATTCCTTCCAGATTTTGGACAGTGAGTCACAACTTTACATTTCATAATGTTGGGTTTGCTTTTGAGAATTCCTACGTCATCTTTGATATAGAATATTATCATCTAGATTGAATTTGGGTTATGTTACCTTGTGTGTGATTCTTTGCTTTGCTTTTCCTTCTAAGTATCAGCGGTGAGAATGTTATGTAGTGAGATAAGTTAGTTGATCGCAGATGTGTTACTGAAAGATGCCAGCACCCTGTTGAGACTACGTCTTTAATTTTTATAAACTGATTGCTTTTTGTACTAATATAAATGACAATTTTCCGTCTCATTGTGCTGTATATATTATCTTGTGCTTGTTTACTTCTTGGATGGTTGCTCCATTGGAGTATCTGTACTCATTCAACTTGTAACAATACATCTGTTAGGTTTAAGACATCAAATCTTTGGTCTTTTCATTAATCTTGTTTACATGTCCCGCTTGCCCTTCACTTATGTGGTTCATATATGGACATTATGATGGTTTTGACTGTTTAAGTACATGTGCACACACATTACGTATCTATCAGGACAAACTTAAAAAAGATTGCGCTTTCCTACTGCCCAAAATTTCTTGTTGAGAGGATAAAATGCTTCTGTATGGTGGTGTGAAATGATCTTCTGATGCAACAGAAGACAGTGATTCAGAGCTGATAAGCTTAATGTACCATAGCTAACTTCTCTATACTTTTTATTTTCAAATGCACAGAGCAGACAGTGAGTCAAGTATGTGATACTTGACTTTTAGATGCATGAAATTGGGCTTGTTCAGGGTTATTACATTTTCTCCAAACACCTTCTGGAGAAATTTCTGTATTATAACAAGCAGCTCCAATGAATGGTGTTGTTAGTTAAGGTACTTGAATGGTTTTCAATATTTTCTTTTGCCTTGGTTTTTAGGCCTCCTCTTGTCACTTTTTCCTCTAATTGCATGATTTTCTCTTATCACCTTTGTTCTCAAGTAAAAAAACTTAATGATGCATTGCGTAATTATTTGTCAAGGAATTGCTGGTTATGCTTGACTTCTTGGGTAACATACTTTCCTAATAAATAATTATATTTTTGGATTAAATTTACAGGTCTTTTATACTTCTTTTTCCTTCAGTTTCTGTGAAACGATAACAAGTGGCTTCATTCATCTGAAATCATTATCTTTATTCTTTGCCTGCAACTGTGTTATATGAGGATGTGTCATAGTGAAGCTTCCTTCTGTTGCGCGCAGCGGAAATTTCGGCAGCACTTCGGCAGCACAACAAGAGAGTCAGAGCGCAATAGGAATTCCTGTTTCACCAAGAAAACAAGAACCTTAAGCAAAATATCTCAATCAAGTGAGATACCAGCTCTTCCACTCATCAGTTCTAGGACTAACTTGTCGAGGGAACCTAAATAAGCTATTACAAATCACACAAATAGCGAGACAACTAATTTTACGTGGTTCGACAAATTACCTACGTCCACGGGGAGAGGATGGAGAGATTCTACTAAATTAAGGAGAACACAAAGGGTTACAATCTCACAAAACTCACAAACTAACCCTCAACCAAATGTTTCAACTTGCTCACAATATCTCCCTCTCACAATGCTCAAAAGTCTCTCTAATCTCTGATTACAACTCTCCTCTCTTTTGATGATTGATTCTAATCTCCATATATATAGAAAACTAAAACCAAAATAGACTAGGAATCCTAAAATAAAAAACAAAACAAATTAGGAATCCTAATAACCTTATGTTACCAAAATAGATTAGAAATCCTAATAACCTCATGTTACCAAAATAGATTAGGAATCCCAATAACCTCATGTTACCAAAATAGATTAGGAATCCCAATAAGCTCATGTTACCAAAATAGATTAGGAATACTGCTATCCAACAATTCTCCACGTCGACGAAGTATTCTCAAAACTGAGCCGACACCAACATGAGCACCAATGCGTCGTCTCACCAAATTCGGCTGTACCAATATGGTTACCTACGTACCCCCTCTCCCAAGGGATCAAGCCGTCCGTAGTTCATCCAAATGGCCGTCAACGACCTCAACAATCACGAATGTGCAACAAGTTTCGACAATGATCAAACTTGTTGCTCGGAACCACCTTAGTGAGCATATCCGTCGGATTATCCTTCGTGTGGACTTTCATAATCTCCACATCACCATCTTTAAGAACATCTCGAACGAAGTGATAACGAACGTCAATATGCTTCGTCCTCGCATGAAAAAACTGATTCTTCGCCAAATAGAAAGCACTCATGCTATCATAATGAATAGTGACAGACCGTTACGATATACCAAGTTTTTCCAAAAGTTTTCGAAGCCAAATAGTCTCATTCACAGCCTTCGTAACTGTCATATACTCTGCCTCCGTCGTAGACAAAGCCACCGTAGACTGTAAAGTGTTTCTCCAACACACCGACGCATGAGTCAAAGTAAACACATACCCCGTCGTAGACCGACGCTTATCTAAATCATTGGCATAATCCGAATCAACATAACCAATGCATAACTGCCCACCTGTAGTGTCCCGTTCAAAAACCAAAACAATATTGAGCGTACCTCGAATGTACCTCAAAATCCATCTCACGGCATCCTCTTCCTTAAAGACGAGTAAGTGTCGATACTGCACTTTACTTAGCCGAGTCAGTCCCATTCATTAAAGAAGAGAATCTGCGGTTGTGCAGGCGGCCTTAGGATATAATGTTTTCCACTGCGGTCACCCGCATGTAAAGAAAGATGACGAGGTCTGCTTCACAATGGGATAACCTCTAGGGTACTACTATTCTTGGTCTTTGTTCACACTAATGACCCACTCCTGGATCGTGCATGTATCTCGAAACCATGTTCACCACCTGTGATAAGTCCGGCCTCGTACATATCATCGCATACATCAAGCTCCCAACCGCACTCGCATATGGAGTCTTCGACATCAACTCTCGATCTTCAACTGTCTTCGGTGAAAGATCAATTGAAAGGTTCAAATGAGCTCCCAATGGTACGCAAACTGGCTTCGTATCCATGCTAACATGAAATCGTTGTAGAACCTTCTTCAAATAAGCCACCTGTGTCAAACAAATTATGTCATTCTTCTTGTCTCGGTCGATCTTCATCCCTAAAATATGTTTCGCCTCACCCAAATCCTTCATCTCAAACTTCTTTGAAAGCTGTGTCTTCAACTCATCTATAGCAGATCTGGAAATAAAGGCAACCAACATGTTATCGACATAAAGTAACAAATAGATGTACGCACCTCCTTTCAACTTGTGAAAATATACGTAAGGATCAAACTGGCTCCGAGTGTACGAATGACCAATCATAAAACCATCGAATCGTCTATACCACTGTCGAGGAGACTGCTTCAAACCGTATAGCGATTTCTTTAATCTGCAAACTAATTTTTTTTCCCTGCAGCTCGGAATCCCAATGGCTGAGTCATATATATATCTTTATCAAGATCACCATGAAGAAATGCCGTCTTCATATCCAATTGATCTAACTCCAAATCATATTGTGTCACCAAAACTAGCAAAATCTGAATCGAAGAGTGCTTCACCACTGGAGAGAAAACCTCATTATAGTCAATACCTTCCTCCTGTGCATAGCCCTTCGCAACCAACCTAACCTTAAACCTCAATGGAGTGCCCTCAATGCCTTCCTTCGTGTATATCCACTTGCAACCAATTACCTTCCGCTCTTTTGGAAGCTCAACAAGCTCCCACGTACCATTCTTGTGAAGAGACTCTATCTCCTCCTACATAACTACCTACCACGAATCAGTCTTCGAACTCTGCCCGGTCTCTCTGAATGTAGTAGGCACCATCTTATCGATACTCTCTACTAAAAGTGCATACGTAACTGTGTCGGCATACCGTGCTGGCACCCGTATATCTCTCCTCTGTCTTCGAACCGTAATAGAATTCTGAACATGAGCTGTCGGTCCCTGATCCTGCACATTAGTACTCGTATCCTTCGTGTCACCTTCGTGCTCGTCTGGCGTCACCTTAGTCG
Source organism: Asparagus kiusianus (assembly GCA_022839385.1). Lineage (NCBI taxonomy): Eukaryota > Viridiplantae > Streptophyta > Magnoliopsida > Asparagales > Asparagaceae > Asparagus > Asparagus kiusianus. The sequence continues at coordinate 66,119 of BQKN01064170.1, forward strand.
GTACTCTAATGGATACTGCGCCATCTGGACACTGTGAAGCTGCATCGATCTCTATCACCTGCGATATCTCATCTGTCGGGTTGCTCTCCACCTGATGAGAGCTGGGAAGCTTCAAGATAGAAGCCTCATCGAACATGACGTCCCTACTCAACACAATCTTCTTATTAATTGGATCCCAAAGCTTGTATCCTTTGACACCACGCTTGAATCCTACAAATATGACCTTCCTAGCTCAAGGTTCTAACTTATCAGTTCTAACATGATAATATACAGGACAACCAAATACTTTGAGTTGGTCATAATCATGTGCTGTCTCTCCCGACCATATCTCCATAAGGGTATTCCCCTTAATCGCAGATGAAGGCAGCCTATTAATGAGGTATCTCGCATATGAAAGTGCCTTCGCCCAAAAGATATTCTTCAAACTACTATGCATTAATAAGCATCGGACCTTCTCTAACAAAGACCGATTTAACCTTTGTCATCCCATTTTGCTGCGGTGTATGACTAACCTTGAAGTGCCTCTCTATACCCTCGTCTCGACATAGCTGCAGTAAGGGGTCTGAAGTATATTCACCATCGTTATCGGATCGTAACGTCTTGATCTTTCTCCCACTCTACAGTTTCAATCTCTTCTTCCACTCCACAAATAAATCTAGGACTTCATTCTTATGTTTCATGGTGTACACCCAACAACGCCTAGAATAGTCATCTACGAACGTGACGAACTAATGTTGACCACCAAGTGATGCAGTCTTGGTGGGACCCTAAACATCTATGTGCACGTAGTTCAGGATGCCCCTCGTCCTATGAATGACCGTCCCAAACTTCACATTCGTCTTCTTGCTAAGAACACAGTGCTCATAGAATTCTACTTTACCACTTTTAGCTCCCTTCAATAGTCTCTGCTTGCACAGCACCTACAGTGACTTCTCATCTGTGTGTCCTAACCTGTAATGCCAAAGCCTACGCATGTCCATCTCTGAAATAGCTGAAGCAACCTGGCCAATCTCGGTGCTCCCCTTCAGATAATATAGGTTTCGACTGCGGACTCACTTTATCACCACCAAAGATCCCTTAGTAACCTTCGCTACAACATTTTCAAAGGTCACTTTGAATCCCTTCGCCTCTAAAGCTCCAACTGTGTTAAGATTCTTCTTCAGCTGAGAAACAAATCTCACCTCCTTCAATTCACGGACTACTGTATCGTGAATCCGAATCCGCACGGTACCTATCCCACAAATATCACAGGATTGATCATTTCCCATGACTATAACTTTCCCATCGAGCTTCTCAAAAGATACAAACCAATCTCGCCTAGGGGTCACATGATAGGTAACATCGGAATCAAGCATTCAATCTGATGCATCCAAGTGGTTCACCTCCGGAGTAATCAGTAGAGAAAAGCTCGAATCATCAGAATCATCGTCTTTCGTAATATTCACCTCATTGGCCTTTGGGCTATTTTTCTTGCCATTCTCCTTCTCCTTGAGCTTCGAGCAGTATCTCTTTCAATGTTCCTGCTCCTTACAGAATGTACATTAGTTCTTTGCTAATTGGTGACGGCTTCTTAACTTTGACCTTCTTCTATTACTACCTTTCGGATATGAGTTTCTATCTCTCGTCGACAAGGTCTTGTCTGAAATACTAGCACGAAAAATCTTCTTGTCATTCCTCCTCAAATCATAATTTGTCAATACATTAGTAACTTCACTATACCTGATAAAAGATCTTCTGTTCAATAAAGTGAGCACAAATGTGTCATATTCCTCATCTGATAAGAAGCCCAATAAGATAATAGCATTGTGCTCATCCGAAATCTTCTCATCAATATTTGCCAAGTCCGACAACAACTTCGTATAGTTGTTCACATGAGCCGCAAGCGATGTGCCTTTGGACATCTGAATAACCTACACAGTAAATGCAACCTATTCTCAACACCCTTCGTAAGGTACATATTGTTAAGAATTTCCCACATCTTCATCGCAGACGTCACCCCAATCACATCATACTTTAGCTCCTGTTCCAAACAGGACATGATCACCCCACAAGCGTTCTTATTCATCTTTTCCAATATCGCCTCTTCATATTTTGGTGGTCTTTCGTGGACCATGATGGTCTCCTCCAAGTTCTGAGCATTGAGCGCATCATGTACGTCGCTCATTCACAAACCAAAGTTGATTTTATCGTCATACTTCACCACACTAATTTTGATGTTGAACTGTACTCGCCATCGACTTGCTGTTTTTACCTTTTTCTCCCATTGCAAATTAACTCCAAGTTGTAGAGAAAAAAATCAAACTTTGTTAGAAATTAAGAATTACCCAACTGAACCCTAGATTGGATTCCAAATAGATCTCCTGTCCACACGAGGAAAGCGAAATCTCCAACGACAACTCCTAATGCTATCTCCATCGAAGCCAAGAACTCCAAGAACCAAGTTTCACACAAGAATCTCCCTCCACCTAATTCCGAAATCCTAGATCTGAAATCTGGGCTCTGATACCAGTTGTTGTGCGCAACGAAAATTTTGGCAGTACTTCGGCAGCACAACAAGAGAGTTAGGTCGCAATAGGAATTCCTGTTTCACCAAGGAAACAAGAACCTTAAGCAAAATATCTCAACCAAGTGAGATATCAGCTCTTCCTCTCATCAGTTCTAGGATTGACATGTCGAGGGAACCTAAATAAGCTATTACAAATCACACAAATAGCGAGACAATCAATTTTACGTGGTTCGGCAAATTGTCTACGTCCACGGGGAGAGGATGGGGAGATTCCACTAAATCAAGGAGAGTATAAAGGATTACAATCTCACAAAGCTCACAAACTAACCCTTAACCAAAGCTCTTAACTTGCTCACAATATCTCCCTATCGCAATGCTCAAAAGTCTCTCTGATCTCTGATTACAACTCTCCTCTCTTTTGATGATTGATTCTAATCTCCATATATATAGAAAACTAAAACCAAAACAGATTAGGAATCCTAAAACAAAAAACAAAACAAATTAGGAATCCTAATAACCTCATGTTACCAAAATAGATTAGGAATCCTGCTATCCAACATCTTTTTGTTATCTCTACTTTCTCTTTGCTCTTTGATGGTAGATTGTTGTAGTATTAGCTTCTTAATATGGGAGGTACATGTTCCTATGACGAATGTTCTCAAATTTTACAGGCAAAAACAAGCAATTAGTATCTGCCTTAATAATCTCACTTTTTTTTTTTAACTTCTGAATTTGGTCTATTCTGGTTAATTGAGCATCTAAAGTAATTTTTCTATCAGGGAAGCATCAAAAGATATAAATGCTATTTATATGTGGGTGGGTGGGTGTGATGTGAGCAATACCAGCCACAAGCCTCTTAGAGATAACATTTGGATATTGGGAAATGTTGTTTCTTTCTGCTGCGCATCTTTCTTTTCTATGAAAGCAGAGGCTCAAGGGAAGCTAAATGCTGAAGTCTATGCTCACCTGCTGCAAGCTCTACATCTCTGAAAGTCGAAACGTCCGTGCACTAGAATCCATTGAGCAAGCTGCAAAGCTTTACCCAGAAGCTGTTATTGTCAACACATTCAAAGATGAGGTATACAACAGAGTGGGTTATACTCTGGTTGCAAGCTCTAGTGCTACTACGAGCTCATTGTATGATGTTTCTCTGCTGAGGAAATCTGTGTTTAGTATGGTTAAAGCAGCGATGGAGGCCATTGATCTTGAATTACATTCAGGAACTCATCCACGACTTGGTGTTGTGGACCATATTTGCTTTCACCCTTTGGCTCAATCCTCATTGGACCATGCTGCTGGGATTGCGAGATCTGTTGCCACTGATGTCGGTAACAAGCTCCAAGGTGTGTATTCCTTTACTTCTAGAATAAATATTACATGAGGACATGATTTTAGAAAATTTTTTGGAGATGATTTTTCATTCTCTGCTCTAGACAGGTTTTGTTCATGCTGGAGCTATTAAAAAATGTTGTAGGTCAGATTAATGATTAATTATCCATAAATTTTATACATCACATATAATTGACTGGTAACTATAGATTAGCTTGCAAATATTCGACGTGTTTTGGTTTGTGTTCTGCCACTCTGGTTCCATGACGGCAGGATTTAACCAAATTTCGAAACATATGAGCGTAAAGAAATCCTTCTTCACTGAAGTAAATTTGGCATTTGTTAAAAGAGGTTGTTTCAAGTTGATAACATTCATAAATTTCATCAAATCTTTCACAGAGATGATCTCATTTTGACCAGAAAGAGCTTCGATATAAAAATCATTCTTAAAGCTGGTGAAATCATTACGAAATTACCTAATTTTTATTTAGCAAGCAATGTGGTAATAACCATTTTAGTCTTTTTCTCCGTGTCTATGTGTAATTATCTGCCATTGAACCATTCAATGCAGTCCCCACCTTTTTATACGGAGCAGCTCACCATGACGGCAGAAAACTTGCCTCCATAAGAAGAGATCTAGGCTACTTCAAACCCAACACATCAGCAAACCAATGGGTTGGTGGCCTCCAATCCGACCTCAGAGAACCGAAACCCGACGAGGGCCCACACCAAATTGTTCAAGCCAAAGGCGTCGTCGTCATTGGAGCCTCAAGCTGGGTTGACAACTACAATGTACCTGTGCAATCTACAGACATTGAGGCAGTGAAGAGGATTGCTAGAAGGGTGAGCGAGCGAGGAGGTGGGCTTGAAGCGGTGCAGGCTATGGGCTTAGCCCATGGCGATGAGTCCGCTGAGGTGGCTTGCAATCTCTTGGACCCGACCAGAGTTGGTGCAGCGCAGGTTCAGGCGGAAGTTGAGAGGCTTGCGAGGGAAGAGGGGTTGATTGTGGGAGAAGGCTATTATACTGATTTTTCGCAGGAAAAGATTGTTGAGATGTATTTGAATCATTTTCAATCAAAGGCGTAGTTGGCGATTTTGAGATTTGTTTTGATAGATATACGTGGTTTGTATGTTCTAAGTTCCGTGTTCTGAAAGTACGTCTAATAGCTATTGAAGTTTAGTTTTAGCATAAAATGGAGACTATGATTCTGTGGGCATGCGGGAGGAGTTAAACCAAAAGTTTGTACAAGCATATTGCCGTAGTCTATGGGGGATGTTATGCGCTCTAGCTCCTCTTACTCGGGCGGTTACCAAGTGTTAAATTAACATCTGAGGAAATCCTTATCCCATATCAGCCCAGGCTAAAATGACCCATCCCCATGCCACTTCATTAATCCTCTTCGTTTCTTCGGTCGGCCTCCTGTTTGTCCTCCGTTACTGAGCTATATTACTAATACTGGCTCCCTCTCCCATATAGTTACAAACGATGCTTAAGTTACTAATAATAACAAAGCCCACTTATTAGTTAGCCCTAGTTTTAAAAGCCCAGTTCTTTAAGCCCCGTAGCAACCCAAGCTCCCTCCCTTGTCGTCTCCTCTCAAAAGCAACCTCCACCGAGCCCCAGCCCTCCCCAAACCAGTCCAACTGTTTTCAGTTCCACAACCCTCCAAAGACCCTAAACCCTCCCTCCTACGTGTACCCTCAAACCCCCTGCATGCACTCCATCTGCTCTCCATCCAGACCCCACCCCTCCCTACAAATACCCCCCACAAACCCCTCTCATCTCTTCACCCATCGTCAGTACAATTAACAATGAAGCCCATCACAATAACCCTCTTCCTCCTCCTCGCCCTCGCCGCATCCGCCGCAGCCTTTACATCCGAAGAGGATGCTTCGGAGAGCACGTGCACGAGGGAGATGCGTCGGCACCCCCTCGACAAGTACTGCCGCTCCTTTGTGAAGCAGGGCCGACGCGGCGGGAGCCAAGGCGAGATAATGATGGTCGACGACGAGGACGATGACGACGGCGAGGGGGCTCCGGAGGAGTGCTGCAATCAGCTGAGGAGGGTGAAGGAGGAGTGCAGGTGCCCTGCCGTTAGACGCATGACGCGGGAGATAATGCAGCAAGAAGGGAAAGGGTCGGCGGAGGAGTGCAGAGGAGGCCGGTGCGGGGAGATGATGATGAGGGGGATGTTCCTGCCGGCCATGTGTGGGATGGAGCCTCGTGCCTGCAGGATGAGGCAGAGGACTATGTAGATGAGGTTCAGCCCGCTGTAAAACTAAGAAGAGGAGGAGCTACTAATGTGTAGTGAGCACATCATCGTGTGTGACTTCGTGTAGCTGATGTTTGTAATCTCAGTATATAATAAATAAATTGGGGGGCTTCAAGTCACAATTATGGATTCGATACTCTCCGCAATAAAAAAAAAAAATTGAGGCGGTAAAAAGAAAGAAAAAGGGATGAAAGATTACTATTTAATATTGATAAACATTAATTGGTAGTTATGATTCTTTTTAAGTGCAAATTAGAAATAAATGCAATACACATAGCTATAGTAAATATAACATTTAGAATGTATTATAATTAACTCACTAGATAATCAACCATCTCAACTAAAGGTAACCGTATAATTAACTCACTAGATAATCAACCATCTCAACTAAAGGTAACCGTCTCTCCAATATTTTCTTATAGTAGAGAGGAGCCAAATTCCACAATAATTCATCCTTGTGTCTGTTTTGCATAAGTTTCAGAAAAGAAAAGACCCTTAACTTTGGGGTTCGATCTGCGCATATATAATCCATTTATAACATTTTAAGAAGGAGACTTAACCCCTTCTTAACCTGTTAAACATAAAAAATTTAATACAATGGTTAAAGTGAGTTAACCCTCTATATTTTTTGCCAAACATAAAAAATATAAAAGAGATAAGCTAACCCCTCTAGAGGGATTAAAATGAGTTATTACCCCTCAAAATGAGGGGTTTACTAATACTCCTATTTAGAAGGATTAAGAGTTAATCCTTCTAATTATAAAGAAAATAGTTAAAATCATTGTTATTCCAAAACATTAAAACTGATTACAAGGGCTAAAATAAAACTTATTTAACGGGTTAATAATTTAGTCATTCGGGCTAAGTACATTAATCATTCTCTTTTAACTCCTCTTCCTTAACCATTTGCCAAACGGAGCCTGAGAGATTTGTTAGATCGCACGTGATGCTTACATCGATCCCTAGTTAACCTGTCCATAGACGGATTAAAAATTCCATTTAATGAGGCGGAACAAGACGTACGTTAAGCCCTCCACTCACGCAGGGGTAATACTGGAATTTAGAAAAAATATCATGGGCTTTAAACCTTCAGTACAACAAAGAAGATTTTAGGGGAATTTTTAAAAAAGACCGGCTTTGCTAAATTATTAGCAAAATAGACAATTTTACTAATTATTAAGCAAAATAGACCTCTTTTTGGCCTGTTGACAAAATATAGGTCGATTTTAAAAAAATAGACTGCTGAAAACATACGGGACTAGTAGTCCCGTATATTTTCTATGAGCACTAATCCCCGATTAGTGCACTGAAAACATACGGGACTATTAGTCCCGTATGTTTTCACACTGCTAAATAATGAGGCATCCTAGAAGGAAAAATTCCGTCTATGATACCCAGAATTCCGTCTAGGATGCTTATCCTAGACGGAATTCTGTCTAGAATACGCGTCTAGTATGTTTCCGTCTAGGATGTAGTATTCTAGACGGAAATTCCGTCTAGAATATATCCTAGATGGAATATTCTAGACGGAATTAAAAACTGTCTAGAATACATCCTAGACGGATTATTCTAGACGGAATTTCCGTCTAGAATAATTCATCCTAGACGGAAAAAAATTCCGTCTAGAATAAGTACTTTAGACGGAAATTTCCGTCTAGAATACTCATTCAGAATACTCATTCTAGACGGAAATTGATTTTTTTTTATTTTTTAAAAAAAAAGGTATCCTAGACGGAATTTCCGTCTAGGATATTATGCTACAGTAGTTTTTTTTTTTTTTTGCAGAATCTGCTTTGGGTGCATGAACACAATATTGAACAACAAAAAATTATATTCATATACAAACACAATCTAATTATATTCCAATATCAACTCCCATTATATTCAAATAATACATTCACCAAAATAGTAGAGAAATACATAAATTGTTTACAAATTTTTACATAAATTATTTACAAGAGGTTCTGTATGCTCCATCGCACAACATTACGCACAATAGTAATAAAAAATGATGGATAAGGTCATATGAATTCAAGAAATAGGAATACTCGCTGACTGCACATTGACATCCTATAAGGCAATTTTGTTCTGTTGGCATGAAGAACATGCTGCACTCTTGGGAGACTGAAGTAGAGTCTCCTCTCATAACTCATACAAACATCAACCCCGATGCTAATATGAGTAGCCTAAAATCATGAAAACCAGCATAATCACTGACCCAAAAACTTGAATAATCATTTAAATAAAGAAAGTTCCTATGAGACTAGCACTTCCATAGAAATCAAAAGGACCTATTGACAGCAAGGAGATAGCGAATAAAATACCATGGTCAGATTGGTCAGAAGAAAAAACTATTGGAAGAAAGAACATAAAACATTTCCTACTACTCATTTTCAATGAGAGCACGCAATAAACACGTTGTAGATAATTAAAATACAATTACGAATAAACACTATTGTCTAACTAGGAATAAAAATATTGTAAATGTCATAGCTAACTTTCAAATCTATTATGGAAGACGTGTTACTTTCCCTTCATTTCCCAGGCTGAACTCTTACTCTAGAAATATCAAAAAGGAAAGCAACTGATAAAAAAAAGCAGGAACTTTTTAATTAGAACTCAAGTTCCCAATTGTCATGGCCAACTCTTGAAAACAACTCCACAGACTCCTTCCAACGAGGAAGAACCAAAATCAAAAAGATATGTGAACAAGTCCAAAAACAAAGGTAGATGATAAATCTTGTTGACCAACCAACCACAAAATTAATGACAAGCATCTAGTGTAAACTGGTCTGGATGTTTGCTTTATACATATAGAATAGTGATTAAGACAAGCATCTAGTGTCATGACGTGTACCATCAAATACTTTCTTATAGCAATAATTCAGTATCAAAATAAGGAGTAAAAGGTGCAAATTATTAGAAAATTGTGAGTACCGTCTGCATAGGCGTCTTTGCATCATGAATGGAAGATCCTCGACGAAGGAAAAATCGCGGAATAATAGCAAGTAATTTCTCTAGGATAACATTATTAATCCAATAAGCAAGCCATACCTCGATCTATGCCTAGCTCTTGCCTCACGCTTCAGTCTTTAGACTAGGTAATTGTTGTTACTTAGATGAGATAAAGCATAACATGCTTCAGTCTTCAGGACTGAAACCTCTGTCTCCGTATTTCGAACAAGGCAACACTGTGTTTGACACTGTCTATCAGCAGATTGAGGAAAAAAATAAAAATAATCTCCGAAGGAATTCGCTTCTGAGAAGCTCGATCTGTTTCTCACTTGTTTGACACTGTCTATCAGCAGATTGGTGGGAATCAAAAAGATATGTCTTAATCTTGCTGACTGCACATTGACACTAGATGCTTGTCTTAATCAGTAACATTTTCATTCCCACCAATCTCTTTCTTTGCAGGCGAACAGAACCCAAAATGCACCTTCCTAAATACTTTCAAACTACCAGAACTTCTCAATACAAAGCATCCAAAATTAATGCAAAAAAAAAGAAAAAGTTAGTTATAAGTAATTATCATTCATATCAGCTCCATGAACAAGTAGGTTTTACCGAGATCAAGAAGTCGAAGACGAAATCGAAGGCGAAACCAATCCTCGAGGCTCCGGCATGTGAACTGAACTAGTTAAGATTTCACTGCACATGAATTACGATCAAAATCAAACATCCATCCATCACTAGATCTAAAACCAGAGAAACTAAACAAAACCCTACCTTCGAATTCCAGGCTCCAAAAGGCCCTCGCTCAAAATTTGCGCTCCCCGACTCCTTCCTGTCCTCCTCCTCCTCAAATGGAGGAGGAATCTCAGCGATCAGGCGACAAGGGGGAGAAAACCTCGAAAAAAAGCCAGAAGAGTCGTCGGAGGAGGAAGAGTTGGTCGTCGGAGGGAGGCAGTCGGTGCTGAACCCGGCGGAGGTCGAGGGAGGGGGGCCGCTAAGGCTGCTAGGGTTTTGGGACGGGCTCAGGGAGGAGAGGGAACGGGACAAGAGGAGGATGTTGGGGTTGGCCCGGTTGGGGTTGGGGTTTGGGTTTTGGGAGAGGAGGGGTTTCATGGATTTTCCTGAAATTTTCGATTTTGGGAGGAAATTGGGCGGCGAAATTATGGGGGGAAAGGGGCGGTTGGGTTTTGAGGGTTTAAATATTTTTTGAAACGGGAAAGTATTCTAGACGGAAATTTCCGTCTAGAATACATTCTAGATGGAAATTTCCGTCTAGGATGTCAGGAGTTTTTAAAAAAAAATTAAAAATAAAATTTCCGTCTAGAATATTTTATTCTAGATGGAAATTTTCTGTCTAGTTTAATACATTTTAGACGGAAAAATTTCCGTCTAGAATATTCCGTCAAGGATATGTGAAATTTTACTAGTGTCAGTAGCCTATTTTTTAAAATCAACCACTTTTTGACTTGTTGGTCAAAACGAGGTCTATTTTGCTAAATAATTAGCAAATTGTTTATTTTGCTAATTATTTAGCAAAATCAGTATTTAAAAAAAAAATTCCCAAGATTTTATTTTCATGAAAAGTATAGCTCAAGAGAAGGCAAAGGCGGTGAGCTCTTTTGTGTTTTTTTTGTTTTTTGTTTTTTTTGTTTTGGCATCATCCCTATACCTGTCCATCCGGGTCGGACCTGGGCAAAATCGGAGCCCGAACCCGGGCCTAACCGGGCCGGGCTCCGGGCCGGCCCGATTTTTTTAATTTTTTTCTTTTCTTTTCTTTTGATAAAAAATACTAAAAATTAGTTTAAAATTATTATATTTTATATAATTATGTATTAGTATATACTTACAAATTATTATGTAACTATATATTATATATGCATATATTATATGTAAATATATTGTATATATTTATAAGTTATAACTTGAGAGAGAGAATCACATAAGTAGCCATTGCCCGTTGGGCAAATGAGGAAGAAGTAACCGATGTAATATACTATACTTATATATACTTATATACTAAGAGAGAGAGTATACACACACATATTATACATATATAAGAGAGAGTATACTTATATAAGAGGGAGTATACATATATAAGAGAGAGTATACTTATATATACATATATACTAAGAGAGAGAGAGTATATATATATATATATATATATAT
>BQKN01064170.1:81177-107743 GCA_022839385.1 Asparagus kiusianus
GTGGGGCCCACCCCCCTGCTCCTCGGCCCCACAGTTTTGTGGGGCCCACCCCCCTGCTCCTCTCTCGCGAGTTGGGCGCGAGTTGCCCAACCGCGAGCCAAAAATCATTTCTGTTTATTCTATAAAATCTTAGAGATTTTTCTCTCTTAACCATTCAAAGTAACACCAACAGGTATATAAACTTGTCACGTGACGATTGGGGACTCAAAAAAAGTAATGTAACTAATAAAAAGAATAAAGTATTGATTTTAGAGGGTTGAGGGGCATTCACGAATTTATTGGTCATGCTCAAGCACATGACACGTAAGAGTTGATAGTGCTGCTTAATTTGGGGGCTAAAAGTGAAAAGCCGTCAAGAAATTTAATAAAATTCTGCAAAACCTCCAAAGTTAAGGGTTCTTCCCCTGAAATTAACCCTTTTTCGTTCTTCCCGGCTTGGCTTTTTTTTTAAATTATTTTTTATATTAGTCTATATTTAATAATTTTAAATTAGTCCCTCAAACCATTGTCATTGCTATTTGTTCTTGCAAAAGTATATAAATTGTTTAAAACTCTTACATTTTTCCATCCAATGTCTTAACTCTGATTGCGTGCAAACCAACCAAAGATGGTTAAACCATTTTATGCTCACTAAATGGGTTAGGGGAGAAGCTGACCATCGGAGTGCGTTAATGGGTATGGACTTCAAACATGTTTGGGGTGTAAACAGATTTCATTCAATCAAGTATGGGTTTGATCTATATATATATTCTCAATTCGTTTGTCTATTAAATATTTGTTTAAAATTAATCACATATTATTATTTGTATTATTGCATATATGATATCGTATTTTTAACCACTTATCATTTCTACTTAAATTTTATATACCGATTTTAAGACTTAAATAATCTTAAATATGTATCTAATTAAATTTTGATTTAAATATATACACATCATATAGTATAAATGAATAATTTTTATTTATAAATTTTAATACTACTTAAAAATTAAATATACACATTATATAGTATCGGAGTGCGTCAGGTCTTTGACGAATTATCTTCAGTAGGTGTTTCTTTGGGAGGCAGCGTTTGGGGCGGCGTACGATGTTAGGGTTTATGTTTTTGGTAGGGTGATCGAGAGGGATTTAGGGCTCTTTGAAGGGAATGATGGTGTTTTGGCTAGGGATGTTGCGCATCGGATCACGGCGGAGGTGGCGGATGTTTCCGATACGACTTATGCTCTCTTGAACGTAAGCAATCAGTCCTCATACTTGTTGGCATATGTAAAGATGTTATCTTAATTAGAACCCTGAATTTGATAGCTATACGGTCTAGCTTTGAGAATTTTGTTAGCGTTCAAAGCTCAAATCTTTATTTTTATTGCATTTATAGTCTACTTTGTTATTTGCATTGGCTAATGTGGAATGTTCACAATTTAAATTATCAGGAGTTGACGAGTAATCGACTCTTCAACAAATTTTCTTAAAAGGATAGTGATTAGTTTTGATCCATTCGCTCATTAAGTACCTATAAGAATTATCTACAATTGGTTACTGGTGCTGCTCATTACTGATGATGTCATACTTTGCTATTATCCTTGTTTTCCATGGTTGATTGTGTGCGCTCTAGAATATCCATTAGATAGATTCAAGCCTGATTTTCCTTTTAATTTCTTCTGAACTTTCAGTAGAGTTGTAGACAAGTCATTTACAAATGGTAATTTTTTTCATGTGAATTGCACTAGGGAGTTACTTGATCTTTTCTCCCCACTTATTCCTGTGTAAAAATGACTGTAGACTGTGGTACCCAATACCCTACAACTTTTGGTGATGGCTTCTCAAATGGTAGCGCTTAGCCCGTACTTTCCTTAATGTTAGCATTGGTGAGTTGAGAGAATTTGAGTCTTTCACTTTTGAATTTAAATAGAATTTGAGTCTTTCACTTTTGAATTTATATAGTTTTATGAGTCCAATGATGTCTTGATATTGTGATTACAGGTTCTTCCTTGTGTGTCATTTGTCATTGCATATCTTAGTGAAAGGCTCTGCAAAATATCCAAGAATGCGCAGTCAAGTGCTGTTAGACTATCCACCTCCCTAAATGAGGTAAGCCCAGATTATTGCAAGTACTATAAAATTATCTTCTAATGTAATGTTTCTTCCTTAGAGTTATTCACATATCAAGTCTCACAGATGGAACACTAATGAGCTGGTCTATAGTTTTATGTTTTAGATACTTCCATTAATGCTTGTTGTAAAGGCTAACAATGGAGAGTTTAGTGAGTGCTCACGATTCCAGAGGCATGCTCTTGATGATTTGGTACAAAGGTTGAAGAAGCGGAAAATGATGGCACTCATACCTCTGATTGTCCAAGTCATATGTATAGGTAGATTGATACTCCTTTGTGTTGGTTCATTGATTATCTCAAGAAATTCCTCAGACACTTCGAGTTTACTGTCGTTTATAACGTCCCTAACCCTCTTGGTTGAGCCTCTTCAGGTAACTTATCTATTCCTGCTTAAAGCATATATTATGTACTAAAGAATTTCAAACTTTATCGAAACATTCCTATTTAGCTACTATTACTAATAGTTTTGGTTCGTCAAATGAATATTCTTAAATTAAGAAATGTGTACAGCTGAAGGGGCAAATAAACAAATGTATCATCATGTGAAAAACAAAATCTGGAAACATTATTGAGGTGCATGACAAAATGAACAAATTTTTTAGGTTTATACCAACGTTTTCTTGAATTCCTTATTAGCTTTTAGAGATGATTTGCTTTCGCAGCCTATATACGTAGATATCTTGGGGATGACATTTGATGAGCATGCAGTTGCAAGTGGTGGAGAGGTATATATGTCATATTATATATGTATTTATTATGAATATTTTGGAATATATTCTCATATTGCTTTACATTCTTTTCAGGCTAGAGGAGGTACCGTAGGAAGAAGCAGTATGGTATAGTATTTTGATGCAGCCGCCGTCGACGCTAGGGATCACGATGATAGGGACCAAGACGATTACGACGAATGAGTATTGAGTTAGACTTTTTTGTTACTTTTGTGAACTTTTGGATTGTGTTGAACATATTATGACCTCCGGATTATATATATGTGAATCGATAAATGATGAATGTGATTATTGTTGGATGTGAATTGATGAATGTTTATATTATTGGATGTGAATTGATGAATGTGTGAATTGTAGGCGTCAAAAATTGCCTACGGACTCTCACACGCAGTTCGAAGCAGAGAGAAGACGATGAACGTCACTATCCGAGTCATAGAAGCTTAATTGATGTCTATGAGCACATGAAGTAAGTCAACGAATCGTGTGAAGCAACGGAACTGCAGAATAACGAAGATACGAACTGATCGGGAGCTACGTTTCGCTTACAAAAGACGAAGTGTCTATCGTGTCCCATCTACTCCACATGTGATTAACCATGGGAGCTTGTAGATATCCTCGTTGGCTTTCCATCGCACTTTGAATCGCACAATTCTGAGTTCGGACGACGAATATAAGGCGAAAACGGATGGGACACGCAAAACAGTGCCCCGGACCTTAGCGGAGACACCGCACGTGTCTCGGCGATGGCTGAGAGACCCGAGGTGTGTCCGAGACACCTGAGGTGTCTCGGCCAAGGCCGAGACACCATGCCGAGACACCCATGGTGTCTCGGCCATCGCCGAGACACTGCGGGTGTCTGCAGCCCTAAAAAGCCGTTTTTTGCGGTTTTTGAGCGGTTTTCAACCGTTAACCACCTGTATTTGTTTTAACTTTATCTAATATCATCCAAGAACGTGATAAAGTGGTTACAACTGAGGATAAAACTGAATCGGTGGTTCTTATCTGAAAACAGAGCTCCTGAGGCCTATAAATACAGCCCTAATACCTTCATTTAAAAAGAATTGGAATTCTCGAGCCTCGGTGAAGCCCTGCTGAATTGGAGACTGAAGAGCCACGAATTTCAGAGAGGAGGAGGAGATCTCAACACGAATTCTTCGGCATAAAGAAGGAGAGTTCGACAGATCTGCAGCCCAGTTCTTTCCTTGAGATCGCACCTAGCTGCGATCTCGAGAAGAGTGGTTATCTCGTTGTTGCCGAGATAATTGCTTTAGTTTCTTGATTCCTTCGTGAATCAACAAAACTCTAGATTGATCTGATCGTTCGGTGGTCCACGGATAAATCCCAACTCAGGTAAAGATCCCACGCAAACAGTGGGTGATAAACGTCCGTTGTGTTTGTCTTGACGAGAGTTGTAATTTTTTATTTTCATTGTGTAAGAGTCTTATAAAAAGACTATCTTTTTGTTTTCATTATGACGACTGAAGTTGTAATGAATACCTCAATGAAGAAATTAGTTTTGACCCAAAACAAGCTAGCGACCACAGTGGCAGCTAACAGCCTTACTGCCAAGGCTGTCGTGCCGCAGCCGACAATCAAGATCCCTGTGGTTGAAGAGGTCGAATACGAGTTCGACCAACAGAGGTTCGAGGAGTACGTCTCCTCCTCCTCCTTCAGATATGCCTCTCCTCGTAAGTGAGAGAAGGTCTCCTCCTCCTGGAAGATCCGTTGGTCTTCAGATCTGAAGACCTAAGAAGGCAATCTTCCCGCTACCGCTGCTGTAGTTGCACCTCGCGACGATCCGCCGACGTCCGATGAAACCAAAACCATAGATCTGGACACCACCTCCATTAAGGAGTTGACTACTAAAGGCGCACCAACTTTATCGAAGAGGGCTCGTCAGAGGCGCCGCCAACGTCTCACCCGCTAATTTGCTAAGGCTTTGGAGCAAATGGATGGGCTCCACTACCAAGCGGATTGGAAGTCCAGGAGACGTCAAGTGACTAAACCATCGCCACATCAAGCTTCAGGATTCTTCTCCAAACCACCTACTAACGAATGGATTCGTGTTAAATGGAACCGTTCCACTCTGGAGGAGCGCATTCAGAAGCACCGCGTACTTCTTGCACACGCCCGGATCCTTGTGCGAAAAGCACAAGAAATGCAGAAAGAAGAGACGGTTAAGAATCGCCCAAGTATCAACGGGTTTGGAGGCCAAAGGTCAAATCAGCGCCTAAGGCAAAAGCAGACGAAATTACTATTCAGCCTTCATCAACTTCAAACCCCGTTCCCTCTACTCCCGCACATCCGACAAAGCCGTACGGCAGCATGAATCTTTCTAAGTTCAAGATTCCATTAAAGGATTATCTTAGTTCTCTACCCGAAGATCGAGGCAAAATTCCTATTAAAGAACGCTTGGGCCCAGTGAATGAACCCCGAGCAACTCAATGAGCTGGGGGTCGCACACGCCCTCATGATAATATAAAGCCTTCTTATAAAAGGAAAATTCTAGTAGCCGAACGCATTGGACTGCGAGTCATTGTCCAAGAACCCGTTGAGGTCCCACACTCACAAAAGCATGGCTCCAAACATGTGACTCTTGAGAACACCAACAAGGCAGCAAGTCCTCAGAAGGAAATACATTCGTTGGATGAAGACGTTATACCTAAGAAGTCATGCCAACACACAATAGATATCTCTGGTCATCATGTCGATAAGTTGTACTATCAGGCTGGGGTTACGAACAGATCTCAAAAGAGAGATACCCGGGGAACGAACTTTTATTGTCCGTGTGCCAAACTTATCAGGCAGTATTATCAGCGTGTAGCTGCTCTAAGACAGCTCCACAGAGGGTCTCGGTATTCGAAAGGATCTACACTGAAGCATCGAAGCCCAAATCAAGGCGTTTCTACAAAATAAGATCGGTCGTGCGAGACGATGAACTCCCAAAAGTTACCATCAACATGGTCAATAAGGAAAAGTCCCCGATTGTTTCAAGTGGTTCTAACCCTAACTTTTCTCCAAGAAGAAGAGTCAATTTGGGAATAGCCCAACTAATGTCTCGACTCCAGCTAGAAACCGTCAGACATAATGATTACCCGAGAATCCATGAAGGAACCCATTCCGATGATGAACTCTCGGACTCTTATTCTGCAATTGCCTCCGACGACACAATGTCTAGCGCGAGACAAACTCAGGAAGTGTTCATGATTAACACCAAGCAAATGACCAAAATCATCGAGGATGCTTTGGCTAAGCAAAAAGAGAACTTCAAGTTCGAATTAGAAATGGCCATGATGCGAATGAAGGAAGAGCATGACCAACAGATTCGGGCTCTGTCCAATCAACTTGGTGAATCCAGCTGTCATAACATTGCTAACCAAGCAGGTAACGATTCAGATGTGGATGAACATCTCAATGTTGATAACCCTCCCGTTGACCAGAACGTTAGGGGTGGCCCCACTAAAGACAACGACGTTGGGGGTGGTCCCACTGAAGATGACAATGCTAGGGGTGGCCGCGTTGTTCCTTTTAGAAATCGTCCAAAGCATGATACAGATGAGAACGAGAAGATGAAAGACCTCGAGAGCAAAATCAACGCTCTGATGTCTACTCGGGAGCTGAAGAAGATCGAGATTCCGTGTCTTTACCCGAGAGAGTGGGAGTTGATCCCGTACCTGGAGAAGTTTAACTTGATCAACTTTACGCCGTTCGACGGGAAAGGATCACCCACTTAGTATCTAATCTACTTTAAGTCCCACTTGGGCATGATCTCTGGCAACGAGCCACTGATGGTTTGGTCATTCGTTAGCACCCTTCACGGACCTGCCTTCGACTGGTATCGCTGTCTCAAGCCGAGAAGTATCAACGGATAGAACGACATGGAAAGCTTATTTCTTAGTAATTTCTTTGATGATGACACCAATGTATCAATCAGGACACTCTTTGAGGAGAAACAAGAAGACAAGGAAACGGTCGACGACTTTGTCAAACGCTTCCGGAATAAGGTGATGAATTGTTGAGATCCAGTCACAGAGGACTTTATCCTCCAAACCTATCATAACAACCTATCCATTAATATTTTAGAAGTTATGGGAGTATCACCGTCCAACACCTAGAAAGAGTTGAAGGTGCGCGGAGAGCAGGCCGAACGCTTCCTCAGAAGGAAGAAAGCCGAGAGAAACCAACCAGCGGCCAACCCTTCGAAATCAAACTTCGCCTCCCGTGGTAAGGGGAATGCACCTGCACTAACTGTTGATGTTAATCAGACGTCACAATAGTAACCTCGGAGACAGCAAAAGACTTCGGATCCGAGACTCCAAAAAAAGTACTCCTTCAAAGACAGACGTTCCGACCATCTTTGAGTCCCTCCTTAAAAACAACAAGGAAGCTAATAATACTTCGGATCCAAAGTACTCTGCATACCACAGGAGGGTCCTTCATCCCATCAAGGATTGTTTCACCCTCAAGAATAACATCCAGACATTGGGTGAAGCTGGCGTCATAACGCTAAATTAAGCCGAATTCCCATTCCGAAGAATATACGAGTATAAACTGTTTCTCAATCCGCCAACGAGTATAAACTATTTCCTTTCTTTCACGGGAAGTTCTTAGAGAGTGCCATGCCTAGTATTCTTATAGATAACCTGGTCATCCAACTAAGTACAATGTTAGACCCGGTTTCGTAAAGGAAGCTGGGGGTGGATGATTCATGTAACGGGAAGTTCCTGGAAGAATGCTATATGGTGTATTATTAGAAATAACCCGGTCACTACAAAGAAGTGATATATGAGAAACTCCCACTCGGACTCTGAGTGTTCAAGGGTGAAACACATCTTATTGTTGGGATCAATTCTACCAACTTCCAAGCACTCTTTTGTGTTAAAAATGATTTGATCACTTCGTTGGATCAATCTTCCCTCACAAAAAACTCCCACTAGTGTTTGATGATTCACAATCTTCCACTACAAAATCTCTCACTGATCAAATTAATTGACGGTGGGTCCACTAAAATTCTTTTTGGTTTAATCCACTCAAACTCCCGCTATGTCTATACACTCAACACTTTCATTGTTAGAGTTCGGACATAATGCTTGAAATTTTAATCTGCTAATCCTTAACAATTGTCAAACCTCTTCGTGTTAAGTCCTTATCACCTGATACTAAGAACCCCCACTGAGTGATCGGTACAAGTCAACACTCCCACTGTGATTTGTACTCCCACTGTCTACTTGGTCAAACCTTCCTACAGTTAGGGCCAAAGCCAAAATCCCTTCTCGATTCCTTCCATGAACGAGAAGTCTACTTTTAAATCGAGCGATCAAACCTTCCTATAGTTAGGATCGTCTCAAACCTCCTACTTGGTCAAACCTTCCTACAGTTAGGGCCAAAACTGGAGTTCCCCTCTCCATAAACGAGAAATCAGCCTTCAGATTGGGTAATCAAATCTTCCGACAGTTAGGATTATCCGAATATTTTTTGATTCTCGAAATGGAGATCCCACTTTGAGTTCCTTTTGTGACAGGAGATAGAATATAAAAATTCTTCATCTCTAGTATCGGGTTTGTCTCTGCCCTAAGAGAAGACACCGCTTTTTTAACTCCCAAAATCCGTGCTTCACACGCGCGGAGAATTTTATCCCGAATCCTAAGTATGGATAAGTCAACGCCTAACACGCGTTACCGATTTAGTCTTTTACCGAGTGAAAAAGACACTAGAATCTGAGTCTGTGGACTTTTATCCCGAATCCTAAGTAAGGATAAGTTAGCGCCTAACATGCGTTACCGATTTAGTCTTTCACCGAGTGAAAAAGACACCAGAATCCGAGTTTGGAGACTTTTATCCCGAATCCTAAGTAGGGATAAGTTAGCGCCTAACACGCGTTGCCGGTTTAGTCTTTTACCGAGTGAAAAAGACACCAAAATCAGAGTCTGGTGATTTTATCCCGAATCCTAAGTAGGGAAAAGTCAACGCCTAACGCACGTTGCCGGTTAGTCTTTGACCGTAAAAAAACAAAAGCCCACATATTCGACATTGTGGCAGGTTGTTATTAATAACACCATAATCCGTGCCTTACACACGTGAAGAATTTTATCCTGAATCCTAAGAAGGGATAAGTCAGCGTCTAACACTCGTTGCCGGGTAGTCTATTCCCGTAAGAAAGACAAAGTCTACGTATTCAATATCGTAGCACTAAAAGAATTAACTCTTTTAGCACAACGTTACATGCAGAACGAACTCAAACAATCTGCATGCTAATCCAACTCAAATGGTAGTCGGTAAAGGCTCATCAAACCCGTTGATGGCTGAGGGTTTGCCAAAAATCCTATAAATAGGAGAGTCATTGACACACCAGCTCTATTAGTTGGTATCGTGACTTGAGGATCCAACAACTTCAGGATAAAATCCATACATGCAGATGAATCAGCTTTAACAGTTGGTCCTGCAACCCTAATATTTGGGACCGCCACGCTCCAATACCTTAAGAGATTAAACTATGTAGACTCCAGTAAACGCATGAGTATAAACTGTGTTAATGCCGATCAACGCGTTGCGACGAAAGTTAACGCCGTTCAACGCGTTGTGACATAACTTAACGCCGGTCAACGCGTTGTGATGAAAGTCAACGTTGATCGATGCGAAACCCTAAGGCCAACGCGTAGCCCTAGGTCAACGCCAGTCAACGCGTTGCGATGAAAGTCAACATCGATCGATGCGAAACCCTAAGGTCAACGCCGGTCAACGCGTAGACCAAGGTCAACACGTTACGATTGATGCGAAACCCTAAGGTTAACGCCGGTCAACGAGTAGCCCTAGGTCAATGCCAGTCAACGCGTTGCGATAAAAGTCAATGTCGATCGATGCGAAACCCTAAGATCAACGCCGGTCAACGCGCAACCCTAAGTCAACGCCAGCTAACGCGATGAGATGAAAGTCAACACCGATCGATGCAAAACCCTAAGGTCAACTCCAATCAACGTGTTGCGATGGAAGTCAACGTCGATCGATGAGAAACCCTAAGGTCAATGCCGGTTAACACGTAGCCTTAGGTCAATGCCAGTCAACGCGTTGCGATGAAAGTTAACACCGATAGATGCGAAACCCTAAGGTCAACGACGATCAACGCATAGCCCTAGGTCAACGTCAGTCAACGCGTTATGTTGAAAGTCAACCGATCAACCCGTTGCAAAGGAGATAATCAGTTCAAAGTCAACTCAATGACACGAGCTAAAACCAACTCACCAATTTCGATTCGAGACTTCGACGACGGTCAGACAATAAACATAGTGCTGGAAGAACTTTAGCTATTCATCAAAATATTGAATAGAATGAAAATCAAAGAACTCAAAGATCAAAGATGACAACAAATCCTTTCACACCGACTGAAGGTTGGACCGATCACATCCAAAGTATTTCAGGCCCGTCTATAAAAGAAATGAGATTGAAACACTTTGGAGGGCGTATCTGTAGGCGTCAAAAATTACCTACAGGCTCTCGCACGTAGCTCGAAGCAGAGAGAAGACGATAAACATCACTATCCGAGTCACAGAAGCTTAATTGACGTCGATGAGCGCATGAAGTAAGTCTATGAATTGTGTGAAGCAACGGAACTGCAGAATAACGAAGATACGAACTGATCGGGAGCTACGCTTCGCTTACGAAAGACGAAGCGCCCCTCATGTTTCATCTACTCCACATGTGATTCAACCATGGCAGCTTGTAGATCTCCTCGTCGTCTTTCCATCGCACTTTGAATCGCGCAATTCCGAGTTCGGACGACGAAGATACGTCGGAAACGGACGGGACGCGCAAAACAGTGCCCCGGACCTTAGCGGAGACACCGCACGTATCTTGGCCAAGGCCGAGACACCCGTGGTGTCTCGCCGAGACACCCATCGCCGAGACACTGCGGGTGTCCGCAGCCCTAAAAAGCCGTTTTTTACGGTTTTTGAGCGGTTTTCAACCATTAACCACCTGGATTTGTTTCAACTGATCTAATATCATCTAAGAACGTGATAAAGTAGTTACAACTGAGGATAATTGCTTCGGTTTCTTGATTCCTTCGCTAATCAACGAAACTCCGGATTGATCTGATCGTTCAGTGGTCCACGGATAAACCCCGGCACAGACAAAGATCCCACGTAAACAGCAGGTGATAAACGTCTGTTGTGTTTGTTTTGATGAGAGTTGTAATTTTTTGTTTTCATTGTGTAAGAGTCTTATAAAAAGACTATCTTTTTGTTTTCATTGTGACGACTGAAGTTGTAATGAATACCTCAATGAAGAAATCAATTTTCGACCCAAAACATGAATGTTGTTAGATGTGAATCGATGGATGTGAATATTGTTGGATGTGAATCGATGAATATGAATATTTTATGAATATTTTATGAATATTAGTAGCAACATGTATATATTCCTGCTTGGGGGCCTCAAAAAGCATCAATTTTTTTTTCGAATTACATTCATTAGCGACGGAAAGGTCCGTCGCTAATGAACATTGGCGATGGGAAATTTCGTCGCCTATGTACATACATTGGCGATGACGGCAGCCGTCACCAATAAACATTGGTGACGGCTAGTTTGTCGTCGCTAATGCATTTTGGTGACGGCGGAGGACCCGTCACCATTGTTATTCGTCGCCAATGCTTCTCAGTCGCCAATGAGCATTGGCGACGGATATCCCCGTCGCCAATGTGCATTGGCGAGGGGATTATTGACGACGGATTATCGGGCGTCGCGAATGTGCATTCGTGACGGATGTGACTGCATTGGCGACGGATTTTCCCGTCGCCAATGCTCTGATTTCTACTAGTGAATGCTTATTTTACCATCACTTTTTAGTTGATATGACTATTTTATTCTTTGATATGACTATTTTATTCTTTGCTCACCAGTACATGCAATGTGGCAAATTCTAACTGGGCGTCCTCTTTTTGTGAGAGCTTTTCTTTTTTCTGCTTTCACTTTGCTCTATCTGGTCCCAAATTCTACATACCAGAAAAAGAAACAAAGCGCGCTAGCCCCCTGGCAGAGATCATTGATATATCATGAAGCAAAGCACGATTCGTCAGATTCATGTCTAAAGAAAGAATAAGAGACAAAAAGATGATACAGTAATAGCTAAAGGTTGATAACAGTTGATGCCTCCCTACTTCATCTTTACTGATTAACACTCTTTATCATCAAATTAATACAGTTACTCAATAATTGTCAGTCTAATACAAATTTTCTTGATTTGTTACTGACTCTCACAACATTGCTAGCTAGTAACATAATTTCTTAATCATAGAAGTCTTTTATTTATGATGATTGTATTAATTAATATTAAAATTTTTTTCCTGAGGATAATTAACTTTTTCTTTTCATTTATTAATATAAACAATTCTGTAGCTTTTTGGCAGCGGGGACGCGTCCCCTTTTCCTTATATAATTAGGACCGAGACAAAACAGATATGTTCCCAACCCAAAGTTCATGCACACAGAGCATTAAACTAATAGCATCAAATCACAGAGTAATATTCACAGCACAAACATGGACGATGCGCTTACTATCCTAAAGATCAGAGCCCTGGTGATCCTTGCTGCAGCTCTTCTAGTGATTCAAGTCTTATTTGGCTCGTTTCGCCGCCGATCGAGCAGCTCCTTCGTCAAGTGTTTGTTATGGGCCGCCTTCACGATTCCAGGCCTCTCGGTGCCCTACGCTATAGGATTGATGCACGCTACAGAAATCCAAAACAGGTCAGCCCAAACGGTTGGAACCGTTTGGGAAAACCCCCTCCCAAACGGTTACAACCGTTTGGGCGAGTTAAAAAACCCGTTTGGGCTAAAGCCGTTGGGGATGAGTTATCCCCAATGGTCGCCCAAACGGTTGTAACCGTTTGGGGTTTAAAAAATTACCAAACGGATTTAACCGTTTGGCCAAATGTTAGCCCAAACAGTTGAAACCGTTTGGGCAATTTGCGCCCAAACAGTTTTAACTGTTTGGCCTGTTTGGTGTCCAAACGGTTTTAACCGTTTGGGCTATTTATTTTAATATTTTTTTAAATTTTGGTTTCTTTATTTATCTACCTGTTTATATACACATCTCACACAATAATTACTTAACATCTCACAATGAAATCAAATTATTCTCAAACTTTGCCAAATATCCAATGTTATATATCCATACACAATGTTTACTCAATATACAATATTAGAAACAAAACATATACATACACAATAATTACTCGATATCTCACAATGAAAAGCATCTAATATTATATATTTGTCTCTAATATCCAAACTGTCCAACATAATCAATCCAGTCAAGGAAAAGAAGAAATTCCTTGACATAGGCCGCATACTATTTCCCTAATCACCGTATTGAGCCCAGGTCATAGGCCTCCACATGTTACAACGCAGGTTGAAAATACACCTGAACCACAAAGAAAAATACAAGTCAATTTATTCCTACACTACATCTCAAAATCAACAAATTTGAAAGGAGATTGGCGGTGATAGTACCCTATGGCGCCCCCCAAGCACTTGGACTCTTCTTTTAGATGACAATCTGCAGACATAACTAACTATTTAATGACAATGCATAACCATCTCTGTAATTCTAGCGAGATCACAAGTAAATAAACTGATGTAAAATACGAGAGGACTCGCCTTTTGTGGAACAGTATCATCGTCATGAACAAAATATTGCCTGGAAAAAAGAAGAAGATTTGTATTTTGTTAGTCATAGTGGTTCTAAAAGAAATTTTAATGATGAATATCCTACGGAAGGATATTTGCGAGTAATCTGGTTAACATATAAAGTAGCTCCAACATTTTGATGAATATCCTACGGAAGGACAAAACAATAAATATAAGATAGCTCCAACATTAAATATAAAGTAGCTCACAAATCTTTGATTCATAGTTCTAAACTACTAGATGCATAAATAATTCAACTCACAAAGACTCCAGGCTACAAAGAAATAAAATAACAGCTACTCCAAGATTAAGATTGGTAAGGATCATCATAACTTCAATGAGCCCTACGGCCAAAAAAACGAGCACATACCAAAAGCATTATAACATGAGAACAGAAGACTAATAAAAATTAAATTGTAATCATATAGCGCCCAAAACGAGCACATACCAAAAACTTTGTCGACACCATACATACTTGCACAGAGCATAGGCCGCATACTATTTCCCTAATCACCGTATTGAAACCCGGGTCATAGGCCTCCACATGTTATAATGCATGCTTGCACATTATCAGGTTGAAAATACACCTGAACCACAAAGAAAAATGTAAGTCAATTTATTCCTACGCTACATCTCAAAATCAACAAATTTGAAAGGAGATTGGCGGTGATAGTACCCTCTCACGCCCCCCCAACACTTGGACTCTTCTTTTGGATGACAATCTACAGACATAACTAACTATTTAATGACAATGCATAGCCATCTCTGTAATTCTAGCGAGATCACAAGTAAATAAACTGATGTGAAATCCGAGAGGACTCGCCTTTTGTGGAACAATATCATTGTCATGAACAAAATATTGCCTGAAAATATTGCCACAATAACGTCTTACACCCTTGTTGTAAACTGTCCACAATGATGAATCAGTGCCGCCGGTCACAAAGCCTATAACTGCAATGTGCATCCAAGTATAATATCAGTTATCAAGGAAGTAGAATGAAGAGAGGGATCATACATATAACTTTCTACTTAGTTTAGAGTGCCCTCCCAATAAATCCTTGCTCTTGTCACTTATGCCTCTCTCTCTAATTTATGAAGAAGTCAAAAGTTGTGCAACAGTCGATTTCTAACTGGTATTTTGCCCCTGAGTATGTTATGTATGGAAAAGTAAGCAATAGGATGCATGTGCACGGAGTTGTTTGCTTGAACTATTCCACAAGAAATTAACATATACTACTTCAAATGAAGTAATTAAACATGCACAATATATACATCATCCTCCAAGAAAGGGCACAGTATATCAAGCATATGTTTGGTTAAAAAAATCAGCAAATGGGAAAAAATCACTAAAAGATAGAAAAAAGATAAATAGAAAATTATACCTTTGATGAAGGACCCTAACGAAGACGAAACGAAAATAAACTCAAATATCAACCACCTCATAGCTGGATCTAGAGAGATATTCATAACCCCTAATCGACAAGTCAATCACCCAAAAAAGTCAATTTAATAAGCCACCGATGTAAAAGAAACAAGGAAGGAACATAATTTCTCCAAAAATTAGAAAAATTTAAAGGAAACTCTTACCAATTCTTCTTCTAATGATCAACACCTTAGATCTTTGATGTAGTCTTCATCACTGACATAAAATAGGAGGAAGCCCTTCCAATTTTCACCAAATTAGGATCTAGGGTTTTTTTATAATGGAAGCAATGAAGAAGTGAATCAGGGTTTTCCTTTTTTCTTTTACCAAGGGTTTCGAGTTCCTCTTGTTGATGGATGATGATGGCTGAGTAGGAGGATCGCCGGAGATGGTTGGATTTGATGGTCGCGGGGGATGGAGCTGAGGATTCGACGACTGCGGAGTCGATGAGAGGAGGTAGGCGAAGATAGTATCAATAGGATCCGCAAGCAGAGGAGCGACCAAAGGAGCAGCGGCGGATTTGAGAGGGTGTAATTTTTGAGAATCAATCTCTGGAGGTGGATTTGGAATTTTTTACGAAACGGGAGGTGGAGGCGGGTTTGCGAGGGTGAAATTTTCTTAAAGAACCCTAACATAACTCCCAAACGGTTACAACCGTTTGGGCTAATATTTCCAAACGGTTTAAACCGTTTGGGCATTTTGTTTGGGTTTTTCTAATAGTCCAAATGGTTTTAACCGTTTGAGATAATTAATCCAAACGGTTTAAACCGTTTGGGCTATTTCAACTTGTCCAAACGGTTCCAATAACCGTTTGGACAGATCTATTTTGTACTAGTCGTGTGGGCAACTTTCCTCATCATCGTCTTTGGAAGCTCCAGCACAATGTCAGCCTACCAACTCGATGACAACGAGCGTTGGAGGATAATGAAGTTTGTACAATTGGTCCAGATTTTCTGGGCTTGGTGGTTGTGGTACATTTATGCTCAAGATTTGGCATCGAAGGGTTATGTTCACTCAGTGGTATATGCAACACCTCTTGCGATTCTTCTTGTTCTTAGTATGTTTAAGTTGTCTGATAGGTTCCGAGCCTCTCAATTGGCTAGTCTTTCTTACGGTGCTAGATCAGATAACAAGCTTGTTGCTGGCTATATGCAATCTGAGCACGAACAGGAGGAGCCTGGTTATGATCCAGTTACCATGAAGGGGTACCGATACTTGGTGGCTGGAGAAGACCTGAATATAGCCGAACCTAAACCTCCTCACTATCGAATGAAGATTGAAAAAATGGACAGAGTTGTCACCGTGGAGAAAATCTGGCAATGCACTGGAGGGTTGCTACAAGGCCCTCATGGCAACAAATTGAGAGACGTTTGCCTGTCGTTTGCATTGTACAAGCTATTGAGACGGAGGTATGTTCGATACCAACTTGCTGAATCTGTCCAAGAGAAGACTCGACGCTTCGTACTGGATGGACTGCTATCCGGGGAAAACGCAGAAGAACGAGCTTTCAGAGTCATTGAGGTAGAACTTGCTTTCTTTTATGATTCTTTCTTCACCAAATACCCCGTAATCTTCTCAAAATGGTTTCGTATGTTCATAAAATCGCACCTGTTGATGTTAGTTTGTTTATGGGCCGTGATAGTTGTATTCCTTCAGTATACAAACAAAGATGAGCTACGTTCAGTGGGAGAAAACATAAACGAATCCGAAGATAACGTTTTTTTCGATGTTGTATTAACGTATGCGGTAGTGTTGTCGATATCCGCAGCGGAGTACTGGCAGGTGGTAGCTTATGCACTGTCAGATTGGGCAAAAGTGTTAGTAGTGTGGACCTATATACGGTTCCCAATCCTGCAGAGGTTCTACCATGTCGATATGATTTTGAGCATCCTCTGCCGACTAAGAATTTTGAAACCTTGGAAGAGGAAGCTCGGCCAGTACTCACTTCTCTACTCTTTTCACCGTAATCCCAACCCTCTGGCAGCTATGATCAAAAGGCTTCTGCTTCTAGATAAGACTAGGGACGGGCAGAGGGGGCACCGAGAGATCAAGCTTTCGACTGCGGTGAAGAAAGCGGTCGCTACATCCTTGAAAGAGAACGGAGAGAATTTGAGGAATGGTTCTTCGTCGTTGGAGCGAAACGGAGTGTTAGATGAATTCGGATGGGTATTCAGGTTCAATCACACCCATTCACACACCATCTTAGTCTGGCATATTGCTACCGAGATTTGTATGCTTGCCAAAGAAACCAGCGAACAACATCCCTCGCGGCCATCACATCTAATGTCATTCAGGAGGTTCTTTATGTACGAAGCTGATGACATCCAAGTTGCCAATAACTTATCTAGCTACTGTGCTTATTTGGTAGCTTTCTTCCCTGAATTTTTACCGGAGCACAAGTACACCACGGTGAGCGTGTTCGACGAGGTCGTCAAGCACCTAAGGGACTCACTTAAAGGGTTCAAGAAGATGTCAAAGGGGGGGAAGTATCGGAAACTCAGAGTAGATTATAACGAGGAAGAGGAGTCTGTGATAGGCTATGGTGTAAGGCTTGGGAGGGAGCTGATGGTTAAGATAGAAGATGAGAACAAACGGTGGAAGGTGCTGGCTGATTTCTGGGCGGAGATGGTTCTGTATCTCGCTCCGTCAGACAACACCAGGACGCATGTCGAGCACTTAACTCGCGGCGGAGAGTTCATCACTCATCTGTGGGCGCTGCTCACCCACGCAGGGATTCTGCAGAGGCAAGCTGGTTCTGATCTCGTGTGACTACTTCTGCTGCTTCCGTGTCTCTGTTACGTTTGTTTGGGAATATTTTATTGTTTGATTTGTGTGCAGTCCGTGGGGACCACCACGTGTGGAGAGCGGGTGCGGGGAGCGGGTGAATGAAATGCGGGTGAATGAAATAAATGTGAACACCCTTTGGTTGGTTTTGTTTTCGCAGGCCCACCCGTGATCTGATGTATAAATGCACAAAGAGGTACTTGCCTAGGGTTTGGAGCTAGGTAGGGTTTTGTCCAGGAGGTATTGGCGGCTACAAAGAGCTGAGTGCAAGATTGAAAGAGGGGTCGGTGTGTGCAGTCTTGGCTTGGCGTGCAAGGCTGGTTTTTGGTGTAAAGCAGGGAATCAATTTTCTTTGCTGGCGGCTACAAAGTGCAGAGCAAGGACGAGATCAATTTGCGGCTGGACCTGTGCAAAGGCAGAACCGCAGAGAAGCTTGGATTCTTTTCGGCTGCAGGAGAAAAGAGTGTTTGAGCTGTCCTTCTCTAGGGTTTTGTGCATCTTTTGTAGAGAGATATTGTGAGGGATCTGAGAGTTTGTGAGGGTTTAGATTGTGAGATTGTAAACCCAGTTGTATCTCTCCCTCTAATAGTAGATCTCCCCCTCCTTGCCCCGTGGACGTAGGCAGTTTGCCGAACCACGTAAAAGTTGTGTTCTTGCCGTGATTTGTAATAGCTTGTAGGTTCCCTCGACGTGCAGTCCTAGAGCTGACGAGAGGAAGAGCTGATATCTCACTTTGATGAGATATCTGGCTTTCGGTTCTTGTTTCCTTTGAGAAACGAGAATTCCATTGTGATCTAATCTCTTGTTGTGCACCTTACGCACCGGAGGTGCTGCCGAAATTTCCGCTGCGCACAACAATTTGGATTTGTGTTCTCTACATTGTTTTGTTGTGTGGTTGTTTGATTTGGATTCGTGTTCTTTGCGTTCTTTACATTGTTTTATTGTACGGGAATTCTTTGTTTGATATTTGGTTATGTGTCCGGTACATGCTCTATTTGGGAAACACACATCCGTGTGGTTGTAAGCAGTAAGAAGTGTCTGCTTAATTCTCTCATTATTATTACTTCCGATGTAATGGATAAGAGCTGGCAATTCAATTTAATTACCGAAATTTTCTCCCTGTTCCCCTATATTTTCATCTCCTTAAATATTTTTTCCTTTTACTATAAGGGGCCTGTTTGGTTCACAGAGGTACTAACTAAGTAGTAGCAAATCTCAAACACAAATCCAAACACTCCGATTCTATTGTATGTGTCTTCTTTTTTTCCTTTTAAAAAATGGTGGGTAACTACAAAGCCTTTGTTGTTTCCTTAATAAGAATTCCTAAAGTACGCTGAAGAATGAGAGGGGGAAAAAAAAGAGAACACAAACATATGAAATTAACCAAAAAGAAAAAGGTGTGAAAACAAGAGTCAAATTACGTAATAATCTTGCAAATTAGTACCAAAACAATAAAAATAGAAGAACAAAATTAGAATATCTCTATGTAGTATCATTTTTCTCCATGATCTAGGCTTCTCAGCAGAAAAAAAACTAGCATCACCCTTGTTGTACGTATTAAGGAGACAATATGGGCTTATATAGGCCCCTACAAACACATCTTACAAATATCTCCTTAACTATATTAATATGTCAACAGTATGTGACTTATTATTATCATTTACCTGTAATATTATGTAAGATTGAAATATACAAAATCTAGGTTAGAATCTAGAAGCGGTAGTTAGGCCAAGGCAATGAGTGCACCGAGATCAAAAGCTACATATATGGATTAAAGACGCGTCCAAAATTGCAAGTAATCGTTTTACAAACATAACCCTGATATTTCTTGGCTCTGAAAGCCCGAACTTTTCTTTTCCCAAATTTGACCTTTCTTCGACCTGCCCCCCTCTCTCACAGACGGAGACATCAATCAACTAGCTCCTTTGCCTCCTTGCGGAGACTTTCAGCTAGCTCCCTTCTACGTGCCTGCCCTCCAGCCTGCATGCGCTCCACCTGCACAGAGCCCAAACGCATCCCCCTGCCACGTGCCCCCTCTCCTCAAGAAAACCCATAACCACCTCTTCCTACAAATTCTCCCCCAACCTCTTCAACTCTAGCTCCTCCCATCTTCCAAGTCATGAGTCCCCAATCTTTCCTCTGGATCCTCTTCTTCGTCCTTCTCCACTCAACCTCGACCCCCAACTCATCCCACGAGCTGGACGGGAGCTCATGCAGGCTGGAGCTGATACAACACTCGCTCCACCGGTGCCGCTCCTTCCTGAGGCACGGCCCGCAACGAGCGCCGCTCCTCCTGACGACGACGGACGCTAGCGACAACGGAGGAGCGCCGGAGGAGTGCTGTGCGCAGCTGAGGCAAGTGAGGGAGGGGTGCAGGTGCAGGGGCATCAGAGAAATGGTGCAGGAGGTTAAGTGGGAGGAAGGGTTTAGGGGGCGGGAGTGCCGAGGCCGATGCGGGGAGATGCTGATGAGGGGGAAGTTGCTGCCGGCGATGTGCAGCGTTGAGCCGCATAGGTGTGAGATGAGACAGGGGGTTGGGTACGATGATGACGAATGATACGTTCGCTATATGTATACATACATAGTCTGGGTTAATATATGTGTGGGTGTATGTGGCCTGAATAATGTATGGAAACGGAGCTTGGGTGCACATTATCGTGTGTGATAAGGAAGGAAGGGTTGTAACCGCTTGAAAGTTAATTAATAAAGTTCTGGAGCATCTACATTTATTCATGGGAAAATTTGCAAAATAGTCCGTCTTTGCTAATTATTTAGCAAAATAGACCGTTTTGCTAAATAATTAGCAAAATAGACATCTTTTTGACCAACGGGCCAAAAAGAGGTCTATTTTGTAAAACAGCTCAGAAAAAATACGGGACTAGTAGTCCCGTATGTTTTAATTACAGATTAATGAACTCAGAAAATTTTACAAAACATTAAGGTGAACTCAGAAATCATACGGGACTACTAGTCCTGTATGTTTTCTGAGTCACTAATCCGTGATTAAGTTGGCTCTAAACATACGGGTCTAGTAGTCCCGTATGTTTTCTAAGTCTTGTTTTTCAAAATAGACCTCTTTTTTTCAAAAGAGGTCTATTTTGCTAATTATTTAGCAAAACGATCTATTTTGCTAAATAATTAGTAAAACCGGATTATTTTACAAATTTATTCATTCTAATTGTAGGTATACATGTCTCAGGTGGGACTCACAAAATTCTTCGTCTCTTTCCCTCTGTCGTGAAACGCAAAGAAAGCGTGAAGAGGGTCGGAATTTGTACTTACCACCTGATCAGTATATGGGAAGCCCTAACAAAGCATAAAGCAAATAGATGCCGTTGATTGCCAAAGTTGAGTAGCATGATTTTCGATTTGAAACAGGGAAGGAATTTTTTTTCTCCTTTATTTTTTTGGGAAAAATGTGTCCAGGCCCCAAAAGTGGGAACTTCATGTGCTGCAGCCCCTCCTAGTTTTCCCCATGTGGTTCAGCCCCTTGAAGTGTGACATTTTGTGCTGCAGCCCTTTTTTAGCAAATATTACATGCCACCTAAGCTAAAATCCCCAAAATAACCTTATCCCCTCTCCTCAATCCTTCAAACCCAGCTCTCTCTCTCTCTCTCTCTCCCCCCCTCTCTTTTAAAACAAGGGCTTTCTCAAGCTCGTCGCCCTGGCCCTCGCCCTCCTCGCCGTCGCCACCTCCGCCCAGACACCCAAGCCTCCCCCAAGTTCGCCACCGCCTCCCCTCCTCTCCTCCGCCCGACCTCGTCGTGGTAGCTCGCCGTCGCTCCCCGTCTAGCCCTTGACTACGCCGGAGTTTACCGCTGTGCCTGCCACTTTTGAACCCTATAGTATGGTAGGCCGGAGGAGGATGACCAAGAGAAAAGAGTGCATGATGCCCAAGAAAAGTAAAAATGAAGGGGTTGCAGGCACAAGGTCACTCTTTTTTTTTTGGAATTTGATGAGAAGCCACTGCTTGTTAAGGAGATTGTTAGTCAAGATGGTTAAAATTAGAACTAACGTGGTATAAAATAGAACTAACTTGGTATAAAATAGAACTAACATTGTATAAATTAGAACTAACGTGGTATAAATTAGAACTAACATGGTTAAAATTAGAACTAATTTGTTATAAATTAGAACTAACTTTTTATAAATTAGAACTAATATGGTTAAAATTAGAACTAACGTGGTATAAAATAAAACTAACTTGATATAAATTAGAACTAACACGGTATAAAATAGAACTAACGTGGTATAAATTAGAACTAACTTGGTATAAATTAGAACTAACGTGGTTAAAATTAGAACTAATTTGTTATAAATTAGAACTAACTTGTTATAAATTAGAACTAATATGGTTAAAATTATAACTAACATGGTATAAAATAAAACTAACTTGATATAAATTAGAACTAACACGGCATAAAATAGAACTATCGTGATATAAATTAGAACTAACTTGGTATAAATTAGAACTAACGTGGTATAAAATAGAACTAACGTGGTATAAATTAGAACTAACGCAGTGTAAAATAGAACTAACGTGATATAAATTAGAACTAACTTGGTATAAATTCGAACTAACACTCTACAGAATAGAACTAACACTGTGCAGATTAGAACTAACACTCTACCGAATAGAACTAACACTGTGCAGATTAGAACTAACACTGTAGACAGAATAGAACTAACATTGTGCAGATAGAACTAACACGCTACAGAATAGAACTAACACTGTGCAGATTAGAACTAACACGCTACAGAATAGAACTAACACTGTGCAGATTAGAACTAACACTGTAGCGTGTTAGTTCTAATCTGCACAGTGTGCAAGTTTTTTTAAGGAATGAATCGGATGGATTCAAGCCCAAAGTTCTTCAACTCGCTTCTCGCTGTCTTGCTGCTTGTGTGCATCTTGATCTCAACAGGAGAGTCTAGGCTGTTGATGAATATTTTGGAGAGCTCGAGCTCGAGCTCGGGTGATCAAGGGATTTGGAGATTTTTGAAGGATGAATTGAGTGGTTTCATGGACTCTTTAGCTCTTGGGGCAATCAAGAACTCAGGGCCGAGTCCTGGTGTTGGCCATTAAAAGTGAAGGGAAAATGAAAGCTGCAGTGATTACTACAAGTTCTGGTGCAAGATTTAAAGGCTAGTTTTATACTTATTTGTTGGCTACTTATTGTGAACATGTACGTGAATTGGAAAAGGGAAACTAACATGCTACAGAATAGAACTAACACTGTGCAGATTAGAACTAACACGCTACAGAATAGAACTAACACTGTACAGATTAGAACTAACACGCTACAGAATAAAACTAACACTGTGTAGATTAGAACTAACACGCTACAGAATAGAACTAACACTGTGCATATTAGAACTAACACGTTACAGAGTTAGTTCTATATTTATACTAAGTTAGTTCTATTTTATACCACGTTAGTTCTATTTTATATCAAGTTAGTTCTATTTTATACTAAGTTAGTTTTATGTTATAACAAGTTAGTTCTAATTTTAACCACTCTCCATGCGCCTCTCTCATTTGGGTACCATGGGCTCCAACCAAACAAGTACCTAACAACAAATAATTACAACAAATCACAGGATTGTGATAGTTATGGAATGACACAAGAAATCTTTCCTTAAGTGTTTTGCTTCACGTTAGTTCTAATTTTATATGCAAATCAAAATAAAAAGGACAGCTATCAAGATTGTTTAATCTATGACATTACTCACGGGAACTTATATGCAAATCAAATTATTTAAGTGTTTTGCTTCCTTGAGGACATCGTACGCAGCATTTCACGGCTTGAGCGTATGTAGGAAAATTACAATAAAGACGATAAAAGAAAATTGACTTGTATTCCTTTAATCTCGGTTACAATTCGATTACAAAAGAGAGGAGAACGAATCTGGTTCTCTTCTTTGTTTAAAACTAGGTTCTTCACAGTGGCGATGGAGTGCCTCCCTCGAATGCTCGCGTCGAGTTTGCTCTCCGTTGACGATCCGAATGTCTTGATTCTCTGGAACGATATCTCCTCCTCACGATTTGACGTTGTGGAGGACTTGCGTGGCAAGTTTTAGAACTCTGAACGAGTTTTCAAAGAGTTGATTTAACCGAAAGTCGGTTATAAGCCAAGGATGAAGAAGCTCCACGTTGCTGATCTCCAAAGCTCCAGTAATTCCCCCCCCCAAGATCTCTTCTTTACTGCCCAAGAGAAGGATGAAGGATCCAGCCTCGAACTGAAATGATTCTCAGTTATTTATAGAGGATTAAGGGGTATAACCGCCCCCTTAATTCGCTCCTAAGTGGGGCTAATGGGATGTAACCGCCCCCTTAAATCACTCCTAAGTTGGGCTAATGGGATGTAACCGCCCCCTTAAATCACTCCTGAGTGGAGTTGTGATCCCCTCAGATCGTGGGAAACGGTTTTGAAACCGTTCAGCTCGTGTTTGAACGAGTCAAACACAAAATCCGCGTTCTGGTATGAATTCTGCAATTACACGCAACGTCTGGAGGTTCGGACGCAACGTCTTGTTGGAAGCTGCGTTTGGCAGCTTTGAAGCTGCGTTTGGCAGCGGATGGCAGCTGCGTTTGGCAGCTTGGAAGCTACGTTTGGCAGCGGATGGAAGCTGCGTTTGGCAGCTTTGAAGCTGCGTTTGGCAGCGGATGGCAGCTGCGTTTGGCAGCTTTGAAGCTGCGTTTGGCAGCGGATGGCAGCTGCGTTTGGCAGCGGATGGCAACTGCGTTTGACAGCTTGGAAGCTACGTTTGTACTGCGTTAGTGGCCGAGCTTGAGCTGTGTTTTGCCGGCGGTTAGAGCTGCGTTCGTGGCTATGAACGCGGTGTATCTTGATGCTGGTACGCGGGGAGGACTTCCACGTCTTGGTTTGAAGAGACCGTCGATTTGTAGTCTCTTTCTGTCAGAGCACTGCAAAGATCATCGTTTTGTAATCTTTGCTTTAGCTCTTTGATATGTGAGAGTCGTCAGATTGTAACCTTCAGCGATCTACGTGATTGTAACCTTCAGCGATCTACGTGAAAGTCTTCAAATTGTAGCCTTCTGGAAGTCGTCAAATTGTAACTTCCATCATCGGCGTTTTGATAGGGAATCAGCTATCTATTGTGATTTTTAGACAGCCTACAGAACCCCCTCCAAAGTTTTTGAAAGTTCGCGGTTGACTGGGACGAATTTTCAAAATACTTTGGATCTCGACTCTGATCTTGGAGCTGTTGATTCCTTGTCACAAAGGATTGGTTCTCTGCACCCGCTTCGAAGGCATCTTGGTTGAAGGGATTTGCCACGTAGGACCTGTATGAAGGTATACGCCATAATCCTGCTTCTGGAATGTGGGGGTGGATCCTGCATTTTGAACTTGAGATGCGGGTCTCACCCTTGCATGTTGAATTTGGAACACGGGTGTGACCTCGGTGTTCGGATTTTGCATCGTGGGTCTGACCTTAACGTTTTGACTTAAGACATGGAAATGCCTTCCGTGCATTTTTGACTAAGTCTTTGAGACTTGTCTTTGGCTCATCTGTTTTAAGTCTCGGCTCACATCCATTAAGCTGATGGGCCTATAAACGTGCATAGGATTTTTGGCAAACCCTCAGCCATCAACGGATTTGATAAGCCTTTACCGACTACCGTTTGAGTCGGGCTAGCATGTGAATTGTCTAAGTCCGTTCCACATGTAACGTTGTGCTAAGAGAATGAACCCTCTTAGACTTGATGCTATGATTTTGAATACATAGACTTTGTCATTTTCACGGGAAAAGACTAACCGGCAACGCGTATTAGGCGTAGGCTTATCTCTAATTAGGGATCGAGATAAAGTCCCCCATGCGTGTAAAGCATGGATTTTGGCATTATTAATAACGGTTTGCTATGATATTGAATACGTAGGCTTTGCCATTATTTCTTCCTGTGTTATATTTTCACTTGAAACACTGAAAGAAAATTGGAAGTGCCAGAGATGTAGCATTAACTTGGCGTGAATTTTCACTTAGAGTGAAATTCAGAAACTTTCTTTATTATCACTGGGATAATTTCAGAAAATCTTTAATCCACTGGGGATTTTATAATGA
This sequence comes from Asparagus kiusianus, assembly GCA_022839385.1. NCBI lineage: Eukaryota > Viridiplantae > Streptophyta > Magnoliopsida > Asparagales > Asparagaceae > Asparagus > Asparagus kiusianus. The sequence goes on from BQKN01064170.1 coordinate 106,989, forward strand.
AAACTTGCTATTCTTGTTGAAAAATGATTAACAAGCTCATTGTGGGTTTGACTGTTAGATGTGTGATGTTAACCTAACAGTATTTTATGGACCTATCGCTTTATTGAAGAGAGCCGATAAGTTGATTTTATCGTCAGAGGTGTAGTGTTAACTTGACAGGTTTGTGGACCTATCTCTCTATTGAAGAGAGTCGATAAGTTGATTTTATCGTCAGAGGTGTGATGTTAACTTGACAGGTTTGTGGACCTATCGCTCTATTGAAGAGAGTCGATAAGTTGATTTTGTCGTCAGAGGTGTGATGTTAACTTGCAGGAGAATATGTTGCGACCAGAGCAACTTTGTGGACTTATCATCCTATTGACGAGGATTGATAAGTAGATTATCAGAGGTATGATGTTAACGTGACAATAGAATGTGTTGCGATTGGAGAAATTTTGTGGACTTATCATCCTATTGATGATGATTGATAAGTGGATTTTATCAGAGGTGTGATATTAACATGACAGGAATTTGTTGTGATCGGAGCAACTTTCTTGACTTATCATCCTATTGAAGAGGATTGATAAGTGAATTTTATCAGAGGTGTGATATTAACATGATAAGAGAATGTTGCGATCGGAGCAACTTTATGGACTTATCATCCTATTGAAGAGGATTGATAAGTTAATTTTGTCAGAGGTGTGATATTAACATGACAAGAGAATGTTACGATCGGAGCAACTTTGTGGACTTATCATCCTATTGATGAGGATTGA
>BQKN01064170.1:119537-129586 GCA_022839385.1 Asparagus kiusianus
CCCCCCCCCCCCCCCCCCCCCCCCCGATAAAAGCTCAAATTTCAGCATCAATTTGGAAAAAAAAATACATTTCTCGCCAGAAAAACACTGTAAATACAAATATAAGGTTCAACATAACTGAAGGACAAGACATTTTCAAGGCCCATATGAATTTGTGGTGGACCTCCAAAAGCATATATCTGTTTTGTTCGTTCAATAAATAGGTTCCTGAAGACTCATTACGAATGAACTGCATACTAAACACTCAAGGTTCTGTTAATTTCAATATGTTATCTAAACAATCACCTCTGCAGGGAGTAAATTGGTGAGGAGGTTGACTGCAGCTACACTGGTTGCTGTTTCAAAGCATGAAGAGAGAGAAAACACACCGGCCACCAAAAAAAAAAAAAACACCACAAAAGAACAAAAGTTTGAAGGTGGACATTAAGAAGGTCAACCACTTACATGTGTGATGTGTGACATGTAATCAATTCTTGATCATGATCAACTTTATAATCTGTTGACATATTAATAATATGAAGGGGGCTATTTGTAGGTTTGTGAGGGCCTAAATAAGCCCAAGAGATTTCATAATAAGATTAGGGTTTCCAATTCATTATGGTATCAGAGCCAAAACCCTAGCCGCCATCTCCTTCATAACCCTAACCCTAGCCGCCAACCCCCCTTTGCCCGCCGCTGCCGCGCCCGCTGCCGCGCCCGCTACCCGCTGTCGCTCCCGCTCACGCCTGCTGCCGCTGCTGCTGCGATGTCGTCGCTGTGGTGATGAGCTGCAGCCGCCGTGGTTCCCGCTGCTGATTTTGTCAGAGAGGATCTTACCGTGATGTGGAAGATCCAGATCTGGGTGTGTAGCTTGTTAGATTCCCTCGACATTTCAGTCCTAGAACTGATGAGAGGAAGAGTGTATATCTCACGTTGTTGAGATATATCACTTTCGATTCTTATTTTCTTTGAGAAACAAGGATTTAGTTGAGATCTTAGAAACAAGGATTTAGTTGAGATCTTACTCTTGTTGTACAACAAAAGTACTGCCGAAATTTTCACTGCGCACAACAAGTGTTTGATCTAGAGCTTGATCGATGGAGAAGATCATTAAGAAGTTGAATCCCGCAGAGGTCTCAACTTTGATGCAGCTGATGAAGTTGTTGGCTGGTGAGAGCGCGACAAGGCCACCGACAAAGTTGAAGCTTCCACCCATCGATCTAAAGCTTGATGGACCAGCTACTTACCTTAGTTGGTCACGACGGGTGAGATACACCCTTGTAGGGAGGAACCTGGAGGAGTACTTGACAGGAGAAAAGACAGAGTCGGCTGAAGGCTCGACAGGAAGAGATGAGTGGAAGTCCACTCATATGTTGGTGTACATCTGGCTCCTCAACTCTTTGGTCCAGTCGATCGCCACCACAGTAGATAGCATCGGGAAGGTGAAGGATGTCTGGGAGAATTTGAGGAGGACCTATGATGGGGTGGGGAATAACCTGAGGGTGTTCCAGATCAAGGGAGAGATCGACGCCACAGTCTAGGGAGAGAGGACTGTACAGGAGTATGCCACAGAGTTGGAGCGACTGTGGCTAGATTATGATTACTTCTCACCTCGGACGAGCTGTAAGAACCCAAAGTATAAGGAACGAGAGGCCTTTCTACAGGAAAGGACTATGATGTTTCTCAAAGGACTGGCATCAGAGTTTGCTCAGAGGATTGCATTGTTGCTAGCTCAGCCGCAGATTCCCACGCTTGAGGAGGCAATCTCGGCCATGATCCTGGAGAAGACTCGTATTAGGTTACAGGCTGGGACAGGTGGACTTCTAGTGATGAAGTCAACACTGGCAGCCTCCAACTCTGTGAACACTGGATCCAAGGGGAAAACTCGACAGTGCTATAACTGCGGTGAAGTAGGTCATTTAAGGCATGCTTGCACCAAGCAACCCAAGGAAGGAGATTCAGGTGGACGTGGATAGTTTGGAGGTCGTGGTCATGACCGTGGGGGTCGACGAGGTGGAAGAGAAGCAAGCAACCGGGCGAATCTGATGGTAACAGAGGGAGAGGAAGCAGCTGAGGTGGTCTTTACTGAGGAGGATCATGCACTCCTGGAGATACTCAGGAGAAAACAGAGAGTAGCAGGAGATGGAGAAAGGGGGAGTAGGACTGAAGAGGCATCCAATTCGTTCTTCGCCAAAGACAACACTACTACTTATGCTCATCCAACCAAAGGTACTGATGACAGACATGCTCTTGTTTCTATGTCGCCCGATAGATCATCAGAATGGATAGTCGACTCCGGTGCGTCTCGATATGTGACAGGTAATGTTAGTGAGTTCTCATTATATACTCACCTAGCATCAGCTGATAGTATCCAAACAGCTGATGGTATATTTCAGCCAGTGATTGGTAAGGGTACAATCAATTATACAGGTTCTATAACTTTGTCTAATGTTTTACATACTCCTTCCTTTCTAGTTAATCTTTTGTCCATTAGTGCTATCATACTCCAACTAAAATGCATTGTTTCTTTTGACATTTTTAATGTGATCTTCCAGGAGAAGGGGACAGGACGGAGACTTGGAACTGACACATAGAGTAGTGGACTGTGGTACATGGATCGTGAAGGGCTGAATTCAACATTGGTGTCAATGGTAGAAAGAGCAGGAGTAGGATCTGAGATGAGTGCTGAGAGTGTATTGATGCTTTATCACCAGCGCTTGGGATACCCATCCTTTAGTGTTTTAAGTAGGTTGTATCCATCTTTATTTGAGAAAGTAAATAAACAGAAACTTATGTGCGATGCATGTGAGTTTGAAAAGCTTACTAGAAGCTCTTATGTTAGTTCTGATTATAGGAGTTCTCATGCATTTGACCTAATATATTCAGATGTTTGGAGGCATTGTTCCACAAGCTCTATGAATGGATACAAGTATTTTGTTACCTTCATTGATTGCTTCTCTCGCGTTGCTTGGTTATACTTGATGAAAAATAAGAGTGAAGTGTTTGATTACTTCCAAAACTTTCATAGGTATGTTCCGACTTAATACGGAGCAGTGGTGAATGTATTAAGATCTGATAATAGGACAGAGTATACCAACAGAGCGCTTAGGGAATACTTATCAGCTCAGGGAATACAGCACCAAACTACATGTTCATACACACCAGCTCAGAATGGGATAGCAGAAAGGAAGAACAGACATCTTTTAGAGGTTGCTAGAAGCATGATGATCTCCATGAATGTCCCAAAAACATTATGGGAGCAAGCAGTGTTGACCGTAGCTCAGCTGATCAACAGATTACCATCGAGAGTGCTGGATAGGAAGTCTCCGTGTGAGACGTTTAGGGGAGATAATGGTGGGATGCTTTCACTAAAGGTGTTTGGCTGTGTGTGCTTTGTGAAGGACAACATGTCATCCGTCGGGAAGCTTGTACCTAGAGCGGTGAAGTGCATCTTTATGAGATATTCTGCTACTCAGAAGGGATATGTTTGCTGGACCCGATGGAGAAGAGGTTGTTTATGAGCATGGATGTGCACTTTCGAGAACTCGAGCCATATTACACCCGGGAGGTAACTTCATCCGTTGGTAACTCGTCCGATACTTAAAGTATAAGGCGAGAGGGGGAGAATGATGAGAGGCAGGTGAACAATGTGGATAATAATGCCGAGAAATCAATTTCTCTATTGATTCCTTAGGAGGGAGAACTGGTTGAGGAGCAGGAGAATGAAGAAGAAGAAGAGAATGGGACAAGAGGTGTTAGGCCCACGGTTCAAGGGGAGCTACTTACTTATAGTAGGAAGGGGAAGTAGATTGCAGGAATAATACCTACAGTGTCACTGATGCCAAGTCCCTTGCCAACGCTTGTCCCGACTCCTGAGACACCTATACCACCACCAGATTCCTCTCAAGGTGATATCATTCCTCTCCTTACTCCTCCCACACCAATGTCAGTACGGAGGACTACTCGCAGCAATACGAGAAATCCTCCCGATAGATATGATTAGGATCTTGCCCAGTTTGTATCATATTCTAACATCTCTACTGCACATGAAGTATTCATTGCATCATTGGACTCTGTTGCTGTACCTAACAATTGGCAGGTTGCTAAGAAGGACCCAAAGTGAAAAGCGGCTATGCACGAGGAGCTAGGGGCTCTTGAGAAGAACCACACTTGGGAGTTAGTAAAACTACCAGAAGGGAAGAGAGCAGTTGGATGCAAGTGAGTCTTTACTGTAAAGTAGAATCCAGATGGACAAGTTGAGCATTACAAGGCTCGTCTGGTGACAAAAGGGTATAGTCAGACATATGGCATCGACTATTATGAGACTTTTACACCGGTGGCAAAGATGAGCACTGTTCGGACATTGATCTCTCTGATAGTAAATAATAGATGTAAGCTACACCAATTAGATGTGAAGAATGTATTTTTTTATGGAGATCTGGTGGAAGAGGTATACATGAAGATACCACCAGGATTCGACACAGATCAAATAGTAGGCAAGGTCTGCAAATTGAAAAAGTCTCTCTATGGGCTGAAGCAATCTCCCCGTGCTTGGTTCGACAGATTCAGGAGGACTATGATAGGTATGGAGTACCAACAGATTAACGCCGATCATACTGTGTTCTTTCGACGAAGTGGAGGTCACATTACTATGCTTACGGTATATGTGGATGATATGATTATTACAGGGGATAATGAGAAGGAGATTGCCCAACTCAAAGTGAAACTGGGTAAGGAATTCGAGGTGAAAGATCTTGGCTTGCTTTGATACTTTTTTGAAATAGAGATAGCTCGAGGAGCGGAGGGGATTGTCCTTTCCCAAAGAAAGTATGCAATGGATCTTCTCAAAGAGACAGCGATATTAGGGTGCAAACCTGCAACTACACCGATCGATCAAAAGTTCAAACTGGGTGCTGAGGCTAGAGAATCAGTTGATCGTGACAGATACCAGAGGCTGATGGGCAGGTTGATCTATTTGAGTCACACACATCCCGATATTTTTTTTGCAGTGAGCGTGGTGAGTCGCTACATGCATGATCTGAGGAAGGGTCATATGGACGTAGTGTACCAGATTCTGAGGTATTTGAAGAGTGCCTCCGGAAAAGGACTGATATTCAAAAAAAATAAACATGTGAGCATTGAGGGTTACTGCGACTCTGATTGAGCTACCTGTGCTGATTACAGGAGGTCCACCTCAGGATACTGCATCTTTATAGGAGGCAACTTGGTCTCGTGGAAGATCAAGAAACAGTCAGTGGTGACGAGATCGACAGCTAAGGCAGAGTATAGAGCTATGATCTTGGGAGTTGCGAAGTTACTGTGGCTGAAGAGTATGCTGGCGGAGCTGAAGCTGGATCAAGGAGTCAAGATGAAGCTGTGGTGTGACAACAAGTCAGCCATCAGTATTGCCAACAACCCAGTGCAGCATGATAGAACCAAACACATCGAGATCGATAGGTTCTTCATCAAAGAGAAGTTGGACAGTGGATTACTAGAATTAAGTCATGTTCCAACTAAGGATCATGCAGCAGACTGTCTGACTAAGGGACTTAGCTCGGTAGATATGATTAGAGGATGTAACAAGATGAGCTTAGTGGATATCATTCGCCCATCTTGAGGAGGAGTGTTGACATATTAATAATATGAAGGAGGCTATTTGTAAGTTTGTATGAAGGGGCCTATATAAGCCCAAGAGATTTCATAATAAGATTAGAGTTTTCAATTCATTATAATCTTATCCCATCCTGCTTCATGAAAGGAAGAATCCTCCTTTTGCAATCTATTCTTCTATTTCTTCTGTAGCCAAAACAACATTCAGAAGTTAATTCAACAAATAAGCAACTAAAGATGACCACCATTCAGCTAGTTTTTGGCGTAAATGTGAACGAAACTTTTTACTGTGATAAACAACCATCCTTGTTTAAGAAATTTTAACTGATATATACTTACTCTTAATCTGTAGTTTGCTTGAATCAATATCAAAGTTATCCTGTGAATTTTTGATGGTTATATTATACTGATACAGGAAAGACTAGAAGGAAGTGGACCATTATTACACCAGAGTCCACTATGAAACAAGGCACAGAGAGAAATATTCTCTAAAGCAATTCAAAAGGAATATGTCCTCTTCTTTAGCTAAAGGCATCCTCATCCTCTCTTTGCTATAAAGTAGAATCCCCTATGGCCAGCTCTCTTTGCCATTGCCCAGCAATGACACCCCGAAGGGTGCTGGAAGTGCAATTAGATGATCAAAATTCACAGAAATGGCGTGTCTCGCTCACTGAAGATGCCTTCAGCACGTTCATCAATCATGGTGGTGATGCTGTAAAAAAAGCCTTCGGTGAGGGGTCATTTTTTAGTCCGCTATTGTTTGGGAAGTTCTTTGATCCTGCTGATGCCTTTCCTTTGTGGGAATTTGAATCGGAAGCACTGCTCTCAGGACTTCGGAGTGCTTCCAAGACTAGTGTTGATTGGGTGGAAACAGATGTTGAGTACGTTGTAAGAGCTGAACTTCCAGGTACTTTTTTGTTGTTCTGTTTCATTTGGTTAAACAAATAAGACGAAATTACATCTTTTTTCTAGTTATTTCATATGATTACTCAATTATCTTTTATCATCATGGTTCTCTTTTATCAGAACTTTGTTTCATATGCTTTTTCTCGTGGATGTTTCAGACTTATCTGAGTTACTTTCCTAATTAATGATTTAAGGATATGGACTACATGTCTGTTTGTCCCTCTAAAGTCTAGCTGTGTGCTCTCTATAATTTGAATTTCCAGATGCCTCTGTTCATGACTAATTTCCAGGCTTCCTACAAGTGAAATTTGTACTATGTGAATTTGGAATCCGTAAAATTACCATTGTAAGATTAAAATAGTTTTATGCTTTTAGTTCAACCATCATAATCAATCTCACATCTGCTTTTTTCTCACTTCTATGCATGATTCAAAACCATCTATTGAGGATCAAGATGCTTCATTTGCATTATTTACCATGCACATATTTCATCTAAATTGCATACCTAAAGGCTAGAGCCCATGAAAAAATCTACTAATTCAAATTTCAAATATGTAATTCTCTGTTTATAGTGAGCTACATATAAGGCCAGATCCCTCAAAAGATCACATAAGGCCAGACCTGTTTGGTATGTAAATATCAATGATGTAATTGTCTACAATTCCTTGAAATACCTTTCAACGTAAGAATCCATGGTGATAAATGCCAAAAATTTTCAGTAATTTCGAGCATTTCCTTGGCTATTCTTTTTAACTAACACGCTGAATATCAGTTTTGACATTTAACATAGGTCAGGCATAATAGTAAATTTATAACAGAGCAGAACATGAACTAATTTCTGCTTGTTCCTTGTAGAGTGCTGCTATATGAAATATGATATTCATAATACAACATAAGAAGGAAAAGACCAGTAGATCCTAACACCTTCATGGTTTTTAAGTAGGTGCGAGGAAAATTGAAATTGAGGTATGTGCCGAGAAGGAAAAGGTGCTTGAGATCAGCGGGCAGTGGAAGAGCAGAGAATCCAATGTTAGAGACTGGAGGACAGGCCACTGGTGGGAGCACGGGTTTGTGAGGCGCCTAGAGCTACCAGATGATGCTAATTGGAGGAGGATAGAGGCATACATTGATAATGAAATTTTTCTCGAGATTAAAATCCCAAAGAATATTTCTGGTGTGGAGCCTAAAGAATCTGAATGTGTATGAGTGATAACAATAATAGAGACTTATAATGTAATGTTATTCTAATAGAAGGAGAGTAGAGAATACCATATTTGATTGAAAATGATCTACAGACTTAACATACATACAGATCGTAGAATGTATTCCATGATTCTAACTTTAGTCAGGTACACCATTTAGTTTATAACCATAAGAGCCAGGCCAACTTTGGTGTAATCAGGATAGAATCTCAAGCTTTTATAACACCATTTAGTTTATAACCATAAGAGCCAGGCCAACTTTGGTGTAATCAGGATAGAATCTCAAGCATATCCACGCAAATCATACGGACACATAACCATGGAAATAATGCAGACTTATGATGGGAAATAACAGTGCACAACTCATGTCGACAAAGGAGATTTATATTGTAAACTAACACGAGGAAACTACAGGATTCCATAGTTGATAAAGACACCTAAACAGTTAATATATGTATCATATAATTATTCTTTCTCATCTGGATACATGATTCATGTACATCTGTTGGGAAATAGGGTCAATATAACCAAATATGATTTGCATTTTTGGAAATGATGGTGAAAATCCTATGATATAGCAAGTGTCATATTTGCATCTCTTTTAAAACATTGGTGAATATGGACAATGGTTTGCAGTTTTTCCACAGTGAATGTTTTTTCAAACTAATCAATCAATAATTAGTGCAAAATGCGAGAACCACATTGAAAGAAACATCAATTACAATTAAATGATTGAAAGCACACTGAAGTGGAAAATTTGATATACACTTAGAGACGGACGAGAATATAGGAAACTGCTGCAAGTGAACTAAATAGATGCACATATGAGAATATACAAAATAGATGCACATAAGAGAAGACACAAACTTCTAATCCCATTCTGTTTAAATGTATCAAGAGTCAAGAAACCAGTAAAATAACATCAACCACTCTATAACTTTTGTCTTGCTTAGGCAGCCGCAGAAGAAGGCAAATAATACTCAATTAAGTAAGTTTTTTCTTTAGAAGCTTTCTAGAAAGCACCAAGACGTGTATTCTACACACTGTAAACAAAGCTTTCCATAGGGGTGCACCGAAAGGCGAAATGCTTTTTTTTTTCTCTCCCTTTTCTCTATCAAAAGTAAAGCATCCAGAAGCACTGATCTGATCAGCCGTTCATCATTCATAACATTTGGCGTCATCCTAATACTTCAAATATAATGTGGAAAGTTCTCTCCCTTTATCGAAGGACTCTAGAACCAAAAGCAGTCAAACAAAAGGGTACACTGAACGGAGAGGTTCCATATTATTCTGAAATCCTCCAAACATATCGAGACCAAGTTCTGCAGCAAATTTGCCACTATATCTAACAGCACTTTCTCAGAGAAACGATCTCTGGACTTAAACAATATCACAAAACTTGATTGATCATCATTTCGGGTCTTTGACAATCCGTCCCTCATCATCTGCGGTTTAAATCCGTGAAAATGTATTTCTGACGATCACAATGCTTGTGGTTATGTCTTCAAAATGAATCAAAGCGATCTTAATTAGAACTTGCTCAACGAATTCAAACTTTTGTTATATACAAGTTACGGTAAATGTTTGGATTATGTTATATTAGTCTACGTTGAAGACACTGCAATTTGTAAGAAAATGGCTAGAAAACCATTTTTCATGAGCTGGGATCTTTTTAAAATGTCACTTTCTAAGCCAATGAAAACACTTTCCAGAAATGTTGCGCTTTCCAGAAATAAGAAAAAGTAACAGAATCAAAATAATATCAATGGCTCAATTATTTTCTCCCCAGAGAATAGCAGAAGTCCACGAGTTATCTCTATAAGGCACCATCATCCAAAAGACTCAACCTTTTTCTCATATAATCAACCAAAATATAGGGAAAAAGAGGAAAAAAGAAACATTTTGTATATGATTAATCATTTTGTCTAAGGATATAGTACCATCACCGTTCAAAAGGCTTCTCTAAACAGAGGAGGCTCGGATCCGCTCTCCACCGGTAAGATCTCCCAACGGCAAGCTCAATTATTTGCGCCGTTCATCGCTAATGGGTCGTGTCCCGGACGGGGCGCGCTCTCGGAGCTCCATTAGACTTCTCCGACATGGGAATTTTGGGGTTTTTGGGGGTTTGCGGCTTTTAACGGGTCGGAGTTTGAACGCGTTTCGGGTGAAAATAACTCCAAAGATTTGGGGCCAAAACAAAATTTGCATGCTCTAAGGGAGTGAACATAAAATTAGGACCCTTTAAAAGGGTTATGCAAAAAGATCCTATACAAACTTGAAGGGCGGTGATTTCATCCATCTTTGTAACCCCCCATGACCCCCAGAGAGACCGACAGAGAGTCGTGAGTTAAG
>BQKN01064170.1:134586-156844 GCA_022839385.1 Asparagus kiusianus
CCCTCCTTGCCCCGTGGACGTAGGCAACTTGCCGAACCACGTAAATTGCTTGTTCTTGCTGTGATTGTGGTTTGCATATTGTTTGTGGTTTAGTTCTAGTTATTGTGTGTTGCCCGAAGAAGCTTCCGCCGCGCACAACATAGATTGCATACATAGGGGATAATTGTGAATAAAGTTGATTATTTTAGTTGATGTTAATGATTTAGGTAGCTTTACCCTTAGGTCAGATTTTGGGGCTTGAACTGGTGCAGGATGGCGGGTATTAAGTGGTTGAGTGAGGTGATTTAAAGGAATAACCTAATCAAGTTGCTACTTTGTAGGGATTAAATTCTTAAGGTACAATCCCTACACTGGGAATAAGCTGCTACAAGGCAGGTATAAAAATTCAGCCTTTAAGTAAATGTCGCAAACTACACACTCAAGGAGCAGTTTTGAGGTGTATTTCTTGTCGCATGTGATGCTTGGCTATTTGCTACGTTGGCACATCACAAATTAAAAGGTGATGCAATCACCATCCCTTACATTACCTTGTTCCGTCATTGGTTCTGAAGGCAGTTACTTCAGTTGGATATTTTGCTATTTTCTCGTACTTGATATGTTAATATCTAGTTTCTTAAGTTTTTCTGTCTTACGAGGTCGTTATTTGGAGTAAGCCTGAATTTGTTCTGCTATTTGCTTTTTCTTGATGTTGTATATATTTTCTAGTATTTGTATCTTTTGATCCTGTTCATCTATTTTAGCAATTTGTTTAAATTATGACCAAAATACTGCCAATAGTTATGACCAAGGCTGAATCATTATTAAATGAGTGATCCTACTGAGGAAGAAAAAAGATGTGACAGCCAGAAAGGTCGGCCAAGTCAGGTATATACTAGAAAACTACCAATGACCATCCAAACTTCAACATTTTTAGACATCTATGTGAACTAACATGGCTTCTAAAGTCTCTATTTATAGCGTTTATTTGAGAGAATTTTGAAAATTCATTTTTCAATCTTGCCTTTATAGATGTAGATCTATAGTATATTTGTACAACATGAAAGGCAATATAATTGTGAATTTAGAATAGATGATGATTGGTTATAAATGGATGAAATTGGATTTTCTTAAGATTTGAATAAAAAATAGTTCTGGTAGATCTTAACAAGGATTCTAAGTTAATGAATGTACTGCATCAGGCTTGCATTCTTCCCTGCTTGGATAACGCGGTTAATCATTATATTTTCATGTACCATATTATTATCATTCAAATATCTGCAGTTAAGGAAACCAATGCATATGGTAGTTTCAGATATCTCATTGTCATATGGGATTTTTTTTTTTTGCTGTAATTTCAGTCAGATATACTCCATTCTGACATTACATCACTCTTATTCCTATAGATCTAGACGGAGTTGGAAGCCTAATGTACAGGAGAAACGCCTCTTTAGCTATATCCATGACAAACACATTTGTATCAAAGTCACGACCCATGCCCTGAGGTGCATTGACAAAGCTGGTGGGATTGATGAGTACCTTTTGAAGACCCCTTACGAGAAGATGGACACTGAAATGGGTTTAGTCTGGAAGGCTAAGGTTGAAAAAATGTATGCTGAACTTGGTAACATGGAAGTAGTCTTCTTCACCCCTGAAGAAGAAGATAAGATTGCAAAGGGTTTTGAAGAACTCAAGCTTGAAAAAGAGGAGGCCAGGAAAGAAGCCAGAAGAGTTCAGTCAAAGATACCAATGAAAGAGTTAGGTACGCGTAGTGATCAAGCAGAGCAGAGTGAGGAAGAAAGTACTGATGATTTTAAGAAGGCAGAGCAATAGACTCAAAACCTTACTCAGAGTTTTTGTTGTGATTATGACGAAAGCCTAGCGAACGTGGTACTGCTTATCCTAAACAGTGAAAATTTACAAGTAGATAGGCCTCTGATGGAGAATTCATTGTTGAACCCAAATGCTGTATCTTGATGATCTTATGTATCATTTTATTGTTCCTCTAGGTCTCTAGCTTTGAGTTGTCACATCTGATGTTGGTTCATGATTGTTTGCAAGCTTCAAGCTCCAAGTCCTAGTTATCTATAGCAGTGAAGGTGTAAGCAGGATCCAAGTTTTGAATTCGATATTTGTTTGTTTCAAGTATTATGCAAAATAAAGCTCTAAGATTTGTCTATGAAATTCAAAGTTCTCTTGATTCGAGCACTTCAAATTTGATGGCGGTTAAATTTAATTTGAGATAATTTGCCGGCTGGTGTTTATAGGAGTAGGGGTGGAAGTGAACCAAATAATTAACAAATAGTTCGATAATTATTTGAGTAACTATTCGGTCATATTCGATTCGGTAGTTTATTTACCACTAAACAAATATTTTTTAGTATTCGAGTTTACTAACAAATAGAATTTAACCAGATGTATATTCGATTCGTTTGTTTATCAAATATTCGTTTAAAATTTGATCACTTATTATTTGTATTATTTCACATATGATGTCATATTTTTAACCTATTTACCATTAATACTAAAGTTTTATGTACTGATTTTAAGACTTAAACCGATCTTAAATTTATTTTCTAATGAAAATTTTGATTTAAATATACATACATTACTTATTATAAAGGAATATTTTTTATTTATGAATTTAAATATCATTTGAAAATCAAATTCTTTAGCGGAATAAATATACTTTGATATTCGAAAAGTATTCGTGAATATTCATGAATAATTATCAAATACCAAGTATTCGAGTTCGAATTCGAAAAACTCCATATATGAATATTAGAGTCCGCATTCGAATTCGATAATTTTAAACAAATACAAATACGAACACTTTAGTATTCAATTCGATTCGATCATTTACCACCCTATATAGGAGGTGGTTTTCATTTTGCATTACAATGAATGGGTATAATAGGTGAACCAACCTGTTTTCCTGCAAACTACGAAGGATGCATATATTCCAGACTCTGAACTCGCAGAGCCACGCATATTAATGTTGACAAGATTCTCAACAATGGTGAGCCGAAAGTGTTTACTGAGCAGATTAAGTGAGCCTTATAACTGCTGTTCATGATTATTCTCGACCTACTAATGTAAAAGCCCACAATTAAAAAAAAAGGTGTTTTTTTTTTTATCCCTGATGTAATCTGTTTAGCGACAAATAAAGAGTAATAGCTTCTCAAAAGTTGTTTCCTGTTACCCTGTCTTTGAGCTGCAAGATCTGAATGTTGCCACAATCACAAATTTCTTGAGACAAACGTACCAGAAATCACACAAATTGGACTTAGTTCTTATATAGACAAAGTAAACTGAAAGATAACATTACAGACATAAATTTGTTTCCTCTAACCAAGCTTGGCCAAGACATCGTCCAGAGCCGACTTGGTCGCTGCATAATACTTCTCTGCCTCTTCAGCGTTCTTAGTCTTCGCCGCATGATCAAGCTGAAACCAAACCACACAAACGAAATTACATTAATCTTCAGTAGAACTTTACTACTCTTTTTAGATCACATGCCAATGAACTTACTCCATCAATAGTATTGAAGAGCTTTCCTGTGAGTTCCTTGAGGGGTTTCTTCTCTTCCTTGGATTTTGCTGCAATCACCGTGTTGAGGTCGTAACGGAGATACGAGGCCTTGAGGCGGAGGTCGTTCATTACGTAGGGCCACGCTTTCTTGTTGATGAGCTCTTTGACGCTGAGGATGTCCTTCGCGGATTCTTTGGCTCTTGCTGCAGCCTCTGCTGGTGGGAGCGGTTGGAGGTAGAATCGGTTCTTAAGTGGGAGATCAAAGTCTCTTGCTTCATCTGAGTTCAATGTTCCGGCTGTTGCATAGGCAGAAGGGGGGAAAAAGCAAACTTTATACTCAATATATCATGATATACACTTTAAGAAGATGGAAATAATTGTGTCTTCAGATGCAAAATAAGAGTGGTTGATATTAATCGTGTTATCTGGAATTTAGAGCAATTGATGCATGATGTCTATACTTCTATCCAAGAAAATGTCGCTCCAGACATTGTATTTTCTTACAAAGACATTTTTCGTTATTCTCTGAAAGGCTCTACGCTTTAATTTTCTCTGTTATGACTTCTTCAGGAAATATACCATATTGTGAAACGACTCTGAAATAACCTTTGTTTTAGCTAATTCATGAATTGATCAATTGCAAAACTAATCATCTAGAACGCTCGTCAGATCAACTAAGCAATTTTCTATTCGAATCAAAATTACCCATATAAAGTTTTTAGTCGATTCAAACGTAGAATCCAACTGCTGTTGCAAGTAGAGATTAAGAGAATCATAATCGCGTCTAACGTACTTAACAAACTTAACAACATTAATGACACATAAGCATACAAATTACCTAAGAATCTCAATGTGTCTGTCATTATTGCAACTCTAAACCGAGCAAGAGAGAAAAATATGTCATGTAAAAAAAAAACTTACGGAGTCCACCGGAGGGTGGAGGGGGTGGGCCGAACTTAATGGACTTGGCATCAGCAAGCACGGCCTGAACGAAAGAACCGCCGGCCAGTCCGGCGGCAACCAGCCCAAGCACACTCCTCCTCCCTGTTTGGGCCGCAGCCTCGCCCTCTGCGGCCTGTTGGGCCCTAATTCCTCCTCGGCCCACAACCACACGGCTGCTCCCTGTGGAGCCTGCCAGCCTGCTCGGCCCACTAAGCTGCAGGCTTCCCTCAAGCACGGCCTGAGTTGATCCACGTAAGCCTGCCATTGAAGCCATAGCTTGTGCCATTCTCCCTCTCCCTCTCTCGCTCTCGAAAAATGGCTTCCTGGTTTAAGTTTGGAGTTTGTGGGTATTTTAATGATTTCGGGCAACGGGCAGGATGCCTTATCTAAGGATTGCCAATGTGGATAAGTTGGCGGCCATTCGGTGGTTGACACGTGTCATGTTTTGTGGTCTGATGTTGCATTGGTTGGATTGAGTTTTTGTGGCCCAATGGATGGTTGACATGTGTGAAGTAGTGTTTCTCTTTCATCACTGGTTTATGTCAGCCGGGCAGTGTTTAAAGGTACTGGATCCGGATTCGTGCCCGCTCCAGTTCCAGGGCTAGCAAGGGGGCATTTGGTACGGTAGGGGCATTACTAGGGTCTGTTTTGAGATTTTAGGGGTCCTGTGTGAAAAATAAACACATGTCCTTCTCTATATACAAAATATCAATAAGTTTCAATTTGAATCCCTAAAATGTTAGGGAACAAAATGTTACTGACCAGAGATTAAAATATTACCTGATTTTTTTACATCTGGATAGTCGTTAACATATTTTTCAAGTGCTATTACCCGTTCTTCATCTCTTCGGTCACCTGAAGAAAATGTTACTGATAAGATAAATGCATATAATCCCACCTTAATAAAGCTTTCCAATAGAGCAAATAGTCCACAATAAGAAATACTTGCATATTATGTTCCTCTTGTATCTGTGTTTACCTTCATAAGAGATATCGGAACCTTTAGCATCAAAAAATATCATCGAAAAATTGTCCTCTTTGCATTTTTAGCTGCAAAATCACTAATTAAGCCTTTAACATCAATTTTATCTATAAAATCATTTTCAATGGATATAAAAGCTAGTCAATTTAATTTTTCTTGTGACATGGTCGATCTCAGATAAGATTTTAATAATTTTAATTTTAAAAAACTTTTACCTACAGATGCGACTATAACATGTATAGTCAATAATATTCTATAAGCAATACATATATTTGGAAAACAATTTCGTATTTTTAAGAAATTCAGTATATCAATGGTCATCTTTGTTTCTTTTGGTAAAATATTTTGTAAGATTTTTAGTTCTCCAAATAAATCTTTCCCATCAAGATCAGAAAATGTTTTATATTTTAGAACAATTTTAAGATTATCATAACATGCTTTTAAATTATTATCATCTAATGAATTTAACTTTTCTGAACCAAACAAAAATCCAAAGTATCTTCATATGCTTTATATTGCTCAAACCTTTTCTTTAGTGAACTAATAGCTTGATCTACAATATACAAAAAATAATTAATTCTAAAAGATTCTTCAACTGATTGTGTTGTCTCCTCATTAACATTCTCATCAAATTATCTTTTTTTACGAATTTGATGTTTTACTTGAAATACAGAATCGATTTTCATTTCAGTAGCAATTACTTTAGCAATTGTCATAGCTTGTGTGAGCCTAACTTTTCTATAATCCTTAAAAAACCAAATCAATCATTTTACTTGATCTATAGCAATATCAATAAGCATGTCTTTAGATTGTAAAGGTTTGCTAATTAAGTTAACAGCAAACAATATATCATACAAAATAATCATACTTAATAAAAATTCAAAATTTTTAATTCTACGTGTTGCTAAAGAATCTGGTTCACTCCTTATTTTGGAGTCATTATCAGTTTCTGCTAACTGAAATAGTGCTTCTCTTATTTCAAGAGTTTGGAATCTAATTGCTTTAACGCTTTCAATATGGCTTTCCCAACGTGTAGCCGACAATGGCTTCACATTTAAATCTTTTACATTATTTATCAAATTTTGTCATCGCTTTGTTGAGTAAGAAAATAATGTATGAATGTGTTGTATCACTCTAAAAAAGTCTCTTGCTTTACCACAACAATTTACTATATCACAAAGTGTTAAATTAAGACTATGACAATCACAAGACGTGTATAATGCTCTAGGATTTATATCAAGTAATTTTTTTGTACACCTTGGTGTCTCCCTTTCATATTAGACCCATTATCATACTCTTGACCTCGTACATTATAAATATCAAGATTAAATGTTTTAGGACATTTTACAATTCTTCAAAAAGTCCTTGTTCAGATGTATCATTTACTTTTAAAAATTCTACAAAAAATTCTTCTATTTTTATCGGGTTTATAGAAATATCGACACGTCATAATATTAAAGTCATTTGTTCTTGGTGACTTGCATTTGGAGTACAATCAAGTATTACTGAAAAATATTTAGCTTCTTTAAATTTTTTGAACTATTACACATTTGATTTTAGAAGCTAACATACTTATCAATTCATTTTGAATGCTATGATCAAGATAATGATAATGAATTTCACCATGGTCAATATGTTGAACATGTTCTTATATTATCGGATCCTATTCTGCAATCATTTCAATTAGAACTAAAAATTTTCCATTATTATTTTTATAAATGCTCTCATTTGTTCCTCGAAATGCTAAGTTATGTTTAGCAAGATATTTAACAATAGAAATTATTCTTTATAATACTTTCTTCCAATGTTCCTTCTCTTTATTAATTTGCTCTTGAATATTTTTATCGATTGTTTTATTTTTCTTTAATCTTATGCGTAAATCAAGCCAAGTACTCATGTTAATGATGTGCTCATTAGTTGTTTCATGTTCTTTAAGCCTAGCACTAAGATGTATCCAATCATTAAATCCTTTATTTATTAATTTTTTTTCTTAAAACCATTTTAAACAATTTATAACAAAAACAGAATACTTTATCGATATCATTTGAATAAACTAACCATTTCCTATCGTATTTCTCTCCATTTGATAAATGCCTAGTATAAAATGCCGAAGAAAAACATCTTCCTAATTTATCTTTAGGACCTTTTTCGACTAATAGATTTTTTATAGGGCCATTTTTCACTAACATATCTCTAGATTTTATATCCAAATTATCCCAAGTTCTTGGGTCATAAATATTCAAATTCATGAGCATGGACTGATTAGGTTGTTCATTGCCTAAAATATTTTCATTCTCATTTTCATTTTCATTGTCAATATCATTTTCATTCTGATTCTGGTTCTCATTTTTACTTTTATTTTCATTTTCATTCTGATTCTTATTTTTATTTTCATTTTCATTATGATTATCATTTTTATTCTGATTCTCATTTTTATTACCATTTTTATTTTCATTATGATTATCATTTTTATTTTGATTCTTATTTTCATTATCATTTTTATTTTTACTTTGATCATCAACATTTTTATTATCATTTTCATTCAGACCCAAATCATTAATGTTATCATTTTCAATTGAATTTTTAACTAAATCTTGTGTTTCTCTAACAATGAATTTATCAAGCGCTTCACTTTACGTTTGAACAAATTGTTCAATTTTTCTTTTTTTTCTTGCGTTTATCATATCCAGAAGGATACTTTATTAGAGACATTTCTATAATAAAATAAAAAATATTACAATCAAATTGAAAGAAGTCAAAAGATTCGGAACAATACAACCTAATTTGAAGCGGACTCGGATCTGAGCGGGCAGAGTAGAGGAACTCTTAGGCACTTCTTTCTGGATGTTCAGCTAGAGGGATAGCTACTTTTCTCCAATATGACAATTTTACTCAGCTTTTTCATGAGACAACCATTGTAAAATACATGAGCGATGCAGTGTTTTTCCTTGATGTGTAAGTGCTAATACAATACTCTTGCATTTCTATAATTTTTTCATATAATTTTTGTCTCAAAAACCTTTAATAATTTTAATCATATTAGTTTGGAAATTATCAATTTTAATATTGTCTAGGAAGGACAAATCTGGCTATAATAATATAAGGCCCTTTTTTCTGCAGTCTTGTTAAATTTCAGGTCAGTTCCCTATATTGCAGTTTTAACTTCCTTTATATTGTCAATTATTTATAAATATAATTCTTGTAGGGAGTAAAACAATCTCTGAGTGAAAATGTGTACATTCTCACCATGATCCCTAGTCTCGACGGATCGTGGATGGGGGCTCAGATCTAAGCGGGCTCAGATTTGAGCGGGTCCTCCTCGGCGTGAAGGGGGAACTCGAGGTTCGGCGGTGATTGCGGGCAGCGATGCATCTCGTGGCTGAGGGTGGCAAGCTCTGAAGGTGGCGGCTTGCGGGCGGAGGAGATCTGCGATTGGGGAGGATGGCGAGGCGAGGTCTGGTGACGACGATCGCGGGGGTCTGTGGCGAAAGAGAGGAGGAGACGGAGGAGAGGGGGTGTGTGGGGGCTGAGTTCTAGGACTGAGGGTTGAAGGGATTTTAGGGTGTTTGAGTTTGAATGGATGACCGAGATCTAATTGAGGATTAGTAAATGGACGGTAGAAGAGAATTTTTTAGGCCCCCCAATTTTAGGGGGCCCTGTGCGGTTGATCATCCCGCACACCTTCAGAACCGGCTCTAGGCATTACAGTTGCATACAATTGGACCATTTTTATTCTGTTGCAAGTATTTATTTCATTGTAACTAAATTTTATAGTTGTAACTGTAAGTACAGTACCCCTTTTGCAGCTTACTTCTTACACAAATTTGAGCAACTCAACCAGTTGAGAGGGTAATCATGGAGTTTGGCTCTCTTATAGGGAGATGTAAAAAAAGAACTTTCATTAAATGGTGTGTAACTACAGAAATTTAAGAAGAAAATGTATATTTGAGTTGGGAGTTTTGAGGAAAAAGCCGTTACACTCTTGAGCAATGAATCCTTAGTTTAGCTGCCTTGTAGATATAAAAGAGACGTCTAGAGATGGAAACACTATCTCTGTTATGATATAACGGGTTGAAATATCAAACCCGTCATGAGAGGTTGAGTTCATGATACCGAAGGGTATTTTGCATCTCGTAGACCAAAATTTAAACAAACTTTATTCACAAATTTGATGACTTTGATCTTGATCAAACTTGGCAGATCACTTTCTCTTAAGAACGTATTTTAATCTTGTCTAATGTAAGTTCATTTTAGGTTCTACTGTTGCAAAATATCAAGTTATGTAAATAGGTGGAATCTGACCATAAAATTGTAGCAAAAGATCGATAATTGGGCATATGGATGTGTTAAAGTCGCACCAGCTACAGTGCCACCGACTATGCTATAGTATCCACCTACATACATCTACATTATCCACCTATCTACAGCTACAGTGCAGCCGCTACCTGTGCTACAATACCCTGTCTATCATGTGCCGTCCTATTAGTACATTAGGCACTCTATCTTCTCCCTACACTCCCTCAATGTGTATGTGCGTGTGTGTGTATCGGGTCTCCTACCCTAAACATAATCAAGGAAATAGTTCTCTCTCATACCTTATTTTACATGGTATCAGAGCTAGTCTTGCTGATCTAGAGAGATCTATTCTTCCAACATCTTGGGCCGTCAAAGGGGTTCATCTCGACATTTCCCCCCTTGGTGGCCCCAAAACTCCAAATCTAGAATTTCAGCCATCCACCATCTCAACTAAGCTAGAAATTATCTGGCCAACATCCATTTAAGTCTTTATCGTCGATATCACTATTCATCACAGCCTCAACTTCGTCCATCAAGCTACAATCTCAGATCAGCCACCTTCGACCCTCAGCTTAGCTTGCTTATCGGAGCAGATTCATGGACGTTGCTACTCAGTCTTCCTTCACAATTCAATTCAACCACATCTCCCTAAGTCTCCTTTAGTCGCTCCACTCCGGGCCTTGACATCTGTAACTAATGAAGTCTCCTATGACCCTGATGCTCCTCATGCTCTCAGAGTCTCCTTCCTCGCCGACGAACTAAAGTTTCGTCGCCCCTACTCAAAGATGATGTTGCTCCATCTTCAACACAAGTTATTTGAGGATATCATTACATCCCTCACTCATTTACGGCGCCTTTACCTCCAGTCTCCATGACTGTCACTACTGCTAATCACTGCCTCCATGGCCCCAGATCTAGATATCACTGTTGACACCACTACTGGTTGGTGTTGCCTATTTGGCCATTGTCATTGTCATCTCCGGCTACTGGACATCAGGATTAGGTTGGCTCTGCTCTCGGTTCATGTCTCTGAATAACCTCCAAAGCCTTTGACCTCCTTCTCCGAGCTCTCCCTCATTTCACTAGGGTTTGAGATCCCATTTTTGGAATCGTGATCGAGTCTCCTTCTCGCCTCAATCTAGTCCTTGATCTCAAACCAATCAGCTGTGGTTCTCCTAATAAGGAGAAAACCTCACACCAAGTCCAACCTCGTCCAATGGTATCAAGTTCTTTATGAAGTTTTGAACCTCTCCGCAATAATTCACAAGATAAATCTCGTTTCAGCTCTGAAATTGTAAAGCGTGGGCCACATTCTTTGCTTGCTACGCCTAGCCCTGAGGTTGCCTAGCAAAGACATCAACTCTATGCATCACCACCACCACCACGCTGTGTTGGTCACCCTTCGACCACACGCAAACGATAACCCTCGTCCCCGACTGCGCCTCCTTCCTCCTGCTTTTCGTTCCGCTGCATCTTGATTCCCAATGCTGACTCAGCTGACTGCACCACTTATGAGGCCCGCTCTAAGAAAAGGACTTCTCAGCATTGCTCTCCAGCTCGTCGATGAAGCCTTAACCATTGCTTCTACTCCAAATCACCTCTATCTTTGACAAACTCGCTCAATGCTCTGAGCTCGCCCCATCGATCTCAACCCTAGCGCAGAGTTATCTTTTCCCTCACACCTGATCTCTGTCGCGGAAACCATTGACCACCTTAGCCTTAGTTCATGGCAAATTACAGACCCTCACTCCCAAAATCACTCGGGTTCAACATCGGGCTTTGATCGGTCACCTAAATCATCCCCCTCTTTAAGAACATGAAGGAGTCAATCTCGCCTCAGAGAGCCTCTCTGATTCTTGTATTCAACCTCACCTCCTTTCTCATCCCTTCACCTACTTCTTTCCTAAATTCTTCTCATTAATTAAGGAAAATTGGTGGTTACTACCTAATTACATTGGGGCTTTTAAACTTTGACCTGCATGATCACCTTGATGTTCACACTCGTACTTTACAGCTCGAGTCTATATGTTTATTTGGGTGCTCATCGCAAATCTCAGAGTCGGCTTTATAGTACTGAACAATGGGTCGCTGCTGCTGCATCTGCTGTAATAGAGACTGCTCCCGATGACTCCTCTATTGATACTTCCTCGTGATCAGTGGATTCATACCGTTTAACAGAATATGACCTATATTATGCGACCTGTGGTTATTCGTATCCTATCATCCCAATTTCAACAAGCCTAAGCTTCCTATTCACCATTTGGGATACTGGCAAATTGTTTTTTCTTTATCGACTTCATGTAGAGCTTCTCCTCAATGTTCTATTGAACATCAGCACGCCTGTTGGCCTTTAATTGAGCTCCTTATTCATATCGGCGACCTTTCAAAACCCATTGCCGTCATATTCAAAATTTTGGCTAAGACTCACGTCTCTTTCTTTTATGCTAGATATCTTCTTCACGGCCTCAACATCAACTATTGAGATTTTCCTCGCAATGAGCTTCTCCTCTTCACGGTCTCGTCATCGACTCTCAATATCTTCTCCGTCGATGTACAAGGATTTCTATCCCTCGCCGTTCAATCTTGTTGCCACTACAACTTTCTCCATTGATGTATAAGGATTACTATCCTTTCTATTCATCTCGTCGACATTGAGTTCTCCTCCATCGAGGCTCTTGGATTCCTATCCTACCTGATCGATCATACAACCATTGGGTTTCTCTTATCGGCACTCCTGAATTACATCCTATATTATCGATTTCGTCATCACAGTTAAGACACTTTCATTGACTCTCAGACACATGTCTTTTGCAAATCCTGACTCTTTTTTATCTAAACTCTCAGTTTTCGATTCACCGTGAGTTTGCGGGGGTTGTTAAAGTCACACCAGCTACAGTGCCAATGACTATGCTATAGTATCCACCTACCTACATATAAGTATCCATCTACCTATAGCTACAGTGCAACCGCTACCTATGCTGCATCACCCTATCTATCATGTGCCGCCCCTATTAGTCCAATGGCCACTCTATCTTCTCTCCACACTCTGTCAATGAGAAGATAGAGTGGATCTATCTTCTCTCCACACTCTCTCAGCGAGAAGATAGAGTGGCCAATGGACTAATAGGGCGGCACATGATAGCAATGTATCGTAGAATAGGTAGCAGCTGCAGTGTAGTTGTAGGTAGGTGGATACTATAGATGTAGGTACATGGATACTATAGCATAGTCGGTGGCACTGTAGCTGTGACTTTAACATGATGATTTGTTTCGTCTCATTTCACTGAGAAATAACTCTATTAACAACTTATTGCAAATAGAATAGATCATGCGCCTTACAGAAACTAGATGTTAGCTCGCCTTCTTGAGGTAATGCTAGCTGCTTATACTAACAGCTTTAGAGGGCATTAGGCTATTGAAAGAGAATGACTTAAATAACTTAAGAACAAATTTTCTTCAGTATATTTTTCCTCCAATATCCTAATTTCAAATTCCTTTTGTTTCATAGGGGGGAGAGTCCAAAACGTTTATCTCCCCTGAAATTGGCGTTGGCTGAAAACAAACTCAGTTGCAGTTTTCAGATGCAAGATTGAATTGTGGCTAGTCCCCCCACCCCTGATGATGGAGAAGTTAAATAGATGAAACGACTAATATTTCTTCCATATTTCTTGTACATTAATAAGATATTCCTGTCTGAAACAACATATTCAAGTTTACTTGCTCACAATAGTTAAATGTTCATTGCATCTTAAGCTTAACATACATTCCTCACTTTTTATCAAACTCATATTGGTTCATGTATAATAATCTAGAAGGCTCAGTGCTGTCTTTTATCTTTCTGTTCGTATAGTTCATGAGTTACAATCTCTTTTTGTTCAATGCATTAAGCTTAGATTTGTAAGCCAGTTGTACTAAACAAGAATCTGACACTACCCAGAAACAAAATAAGAAGTGGAAGTATATTCCATGGCTCTTGGTATTATAATGCTGCCTAATATTACAAGTAATTATCAGGCCATTCTGGCCATTACTTCTTGCAGAACAACTGTAGTGTCGTCGTAGCATGATCTCGTCATTGGATCGCTCTTCTGCTTCACAGCATCCTCAAGCTATCAATTCAAGAATAACAAGGAAAAATACCAGTCAGGGATATTCATTTTCAAGTACAAAAGAAGACTAAGTCAATATGTTTCCTTACCTTTTCTACATTGTCGAATAGTCTATTAGCCAACTGAAGAAGGGGCTGCTTCTGATCAGCAGGAGCAGCGGAGATAACCTTATCGAAATCATAATACATAACAGTAGACTTAAGACATAAATACTTCTTTAGATAATTCCAGTTATCTTGCCCTATTAAATCCCCCAACGCTAACAAATCAAATGCATAATGCTTCAGCCTGAGCATGCTCCCTCGTACGCCAATATTTGCCATGTATATACCTTTCTTCAAGAATGATCGAGTTCCTGATTCTTCATTTGCAATCTCTGAAACACGATTTTTTCCCCCTTCATATTTTCATGGGTTTCACGAAAACAAACAGATGCAACTAAGTTTTTAAAGATGGGTGTTAACTTACTGTTAGTGACTGTTGGGACTGGTAATGGACCAGTGAGCCAAAAGCCATTGTTCTCCTCCTCTGCGTGAAGGGGGAGTAGCTGATTGAAGATAGCGGCGACAGTGGCTAGGCTGAGTGTGGCTCTTCGGCTTGTAGCTCGTGTGTTAATTTGAGGTAATTGAGGGATTTGTGAGGTTTTGGCGGCAGAGGTGATGAATTTGGGTTTTGACTTCGGGGATGAAGAGAAGAGTTGAGAGGGTGCATTGAGGTTTGAGAGTGGAGTAGCCATTGATAGGTGAGGAATTGGAGGGAGTAAGATTGAATGTTGGATTTCTCAACTGTGTGTATGGTTGTATAGTGTGCTTATCCAATTGAGGTGTTTTGGAGGTTTTTGGCCATTCAAATTGTATCCGTAGAGGCTAGAATGGAGAGATTAGAGGGTGGTTTTGGCAAGCTTCATTTTCTTCTTCTATTTTTTTCTTTTTCTTTTTTTTCTGAAACTTAAGTATATTGCATTCTACAATACTGATTACAGAGTTATTAATCCTGAACGTAAGTTTTAAATATTATGTATCCTTCACTGTTAACTGTTAACTACTCTGCAATGGACAATGATGTAAAGTAAAGTATAAACTTCTTGGGAA
This sequence comes from Asparagus kiusianus, assembly GCA_022839385.1. Taxonomy (NCBI): domain Eukaryota; kingdom Viridiplantae; phylum Streptophyta; class Magnoliopsida; order Asparagales; family Asparagaceae; genus Asparagus; species Asparagus kiusianus. The sequence goes on from BQKN01064170.1 coordinate 149,514, forward strand.
ATAATTTGGCATTTCAACTGGCCACTGTACGATTCAGAACACACAATAGCATGCACGATGTTCTCTGATAAGATTTACGCTTAGTACCTCAGTTAGTCCTTCTAGTTGTTAATTATACTCTTTGAATGGAGGGACTAATTTCAAACTAACTTAAGCACTGGAGGACCTGATAGAAATTTCAATGATTTGAGGGATTAATTCAAAATAACTTAATAATTTAGAGGACCTGAAAGAAATTTTAATAAGTTGAGGGACTAATTCAAACTTTTCAGAGGCTATTATGGATAACCTCATAACCCGAACAAATAAAGTTTTCCTTCACTTTCACCTCCTCAAAACTCTCGTGCATGAATGCCTCTCAAACTTCCCAAATTCCCGCCAACTCTAAACTCTCTCCAATGCGGCAATCTTGTTCAATCCATCACCAACCTCAAATCCCACCAAAAAGGGAAACAGCTCCATGCCTACGTTATCTCCACCGGCGTTCTCATCAACAACGCTTATCTCGCCACCAGACTCTGCGCAATGTACGCTAGCAATGGAAGAATGGCTGAAGCTCGACTTCTCTTCGATGGGATTGCGTTCAAAAACTCCTTCTTGTGGAATTCTATGATAAGGGGCTACGCTAGTAATGGGTTTTCTCTTGATTCAATAGCAATGTATAGGGACATGTTGAGATCTGGCAATAACGGGGATAATTTCAGTTACCCATTTGTTCTTATGGCTTGTGGTGATCTTTCGCTTGTTCAGATCGGTAAAAGGATCCATTGTGATGTTATTGTTAGTGGGTATGAGCCAGATGTTTACGTGGGCAACTCTCTTCTCGCAATGTATGCTAAGTTTGGAGAGATGGGAGTTGCTCGTAAAGTGTTTGGTAGAATTTCTGAACGAGATTTGACTTCTTGGAACACTATTATTTCGGGTTATATGAGGAACTGTGATCCAGGAAAGGCGATTTCTGTCTTTTCTGTCGTGGCCAAGGGCAAAGAGGGACTGGACCTGCTGACCCTTGTTGCAGTATTGCCGGCTTGTGCCAATTTGAGTGCATTGAAGCAAGGCAAGGAGATTCATGCTTATATTCTTCGTAGTGGTATGGAGTTCAATAAAATTTTGATGAATTCTCTTATAGATGTATACATAAAATCTAACTTTATGATGGGCTCAAAGCGATTGTTCGAAAGGATGGATAATAAGGACACTGTCTCGTGGAATACTATGATTTCAGGCTTAGCGTGCCATGGCGATGCCATTGAAAGCTTAACTTTATTTCATAGAATGAACCATAATGGATTTGTCCCTGACAATGTTACCCTTGTAGCGGTACTTGGAGCTTGTGATAAAGTAGCAGCCTTGCAATTTGGGAAGAGTCTCCATGCTTATCTCATTAGGAAGGGACTTGATAAAGGAGTTACAGTTGGGACATCTCTTATCGACATGTATGCTAAGTGTGGGAGCTTAGCCTGTTCTTGTCAAGTTTTTGATGAGATGCCCGTTAAAAATCTCATTTCCTGGAGTGCAATGATTTCAGGATATGGTCTACATGGCAAGGGACAGGAGGCTGTTGAATGCTTTAATGAAATGAAGGAAAAAGGAATAACACCAGACAGAGTTACATTCACCTCAGTTTTATCTGCATGTAGCCATTCGGGATTAAGCCTTGAAGGCAAAGAGATTTTTCACCAAATTTCAACTGAGTATTTAAAAAAGCCTAGTGTTGAGCATTATGCTTGTGTGGTTGACCTCCTTGGAAGGATAGGCCAGTTGGATGAAGCATACAAGTTGATCATGAATATGGCAGTCGAACCTAATATTGATGTGTGGGCTGCACTTCTTTCTGCTTGTCAAATCCATCATAATGTTGAACTAGCTGAAATTGCCGCTCATAAGGCTTTTGAGCTTAAACCTAAAAGTGTTGGAATTTATGTTGCCCTCTCAAACATTTATGCTAAAGAGAAGAAGTGGGGAGCTGTGAGGAGAGTGAGAGATGCTGCAAGATACAATGGTCTTAGAAAACCACCAGGATGCAGTTTTGTTGAATTAGATATGACAATCCATAGATTTCTTGTGGGCGATAAATCGCATCCACAATCACAGTCCATATATGCTAAGTTGAGTGAATTGAGGCAACAATTGAAGGAATCTGGGTATACACCAGATTCCAGTGTAGTGTTGTATGAAGTTGAGGAGGATGTGAAGGAAAACTTGCTATGGGATCATAGTGAAAGACTAGCCATAGCTTTTTATCTCTTGAACACTTCCCCAGGGATGACTATAAGAGTCACAAAGAACCTACGGGTGTGTAGTGATTGCCACAACGTCACCAAACTTATATCTAAGCTCGTCGGTCGAGAAATTATTGTGCGAGATGCTCATAGGTTTCATCACTTCAGCAATGGCTCTTGTTCTTGTCATGACTTTTGGTGAATGCGTGGAGGCAAGTAACCAATTTTCTGCTGAAATAAGTTATTTTAAGTTAATTTCATTTACTTCAAATTTTTTAATAAGTAACCAATTTTCTTGCAGCTTTAATGTGTATGGGGGATATTACATCTCAAATACTTGGGTTTTAGGTTGTCATGGTTACCCTGTTTATTGCTTCAGAGAATCTAATTGATGGTTTGTCAATATACTTTCATCAAGAATTGGCACAGAATTAACCGATATGGACACATTACCAAGATCCTTAAGTGTAATGACAATGTTTATCTTAATGTAGAGTCACTACATTCAAACATAAATTTTTGGTGTTTGTCCTGCTGTATTTGATGAGAATTCACGGAGGATCCTTTTCTTCTCTAAATGGGAACATAGGCCCTCAGACAATGGCAAGAAATGAAACATATACACATTCCTAATCCTCATTACAACATTGATTGAAGAGATAAAAAACACCATTGACGAGATGATCAGGCTTTCCTTTATGAAAGTTCTTCTGGAACTAGTATACTATCATTATTTTACGTGGGTAAGGGGTTGAAACTTGACTGATTATTTCACCCCACTGTTGGAGACCCCAATAGCTGTCAAGCTTTCTTGTGCGAGTATTTCTTATTTATGAGCACTTTGCTAGCTTGATTTGCGTAACAGGACTGTTTACTTCAATACAGATACTAACCTGTCAAAAAAATCATGCATGAAATCAGCCAAATCATCCAAATCTCCACCCACAGTCATGTTCCTGTCTGCATCAAAGGGAAAGGGCTCAATTGGTTTTGTTGCTTCTAGAATATTTTCAAGTGACATCTCTGGTTTTGATCTTTCCACGGGTTTCATTGGATTGAAATACTTCTCAGGATCTGGGCAGTAATCCTGAAAACAAAACAGATAACAGTCAAACAGAAATTCGGTCAATGCTTGTGCTTTATTTCTGAGCTTAAAACCTCTACTGAGGTTTTTTTCCATGATGCGTTCTCAACTGCAATGCATTATCACCTATAAATGCTGTAAATACTATGAATGGAATCAGCAAAGTGATGTTCCAGAGTTTACAAGTCCTACAGAGAAATTTGTGCCAAGTGCCACACAGGAATACTGTGATAATTCCATCTCTCGGATACAACAGACAAATAGACTTATGAAGGCTCTTTACCTGGTCAGCATGCATTTTTCTTACAAATATCTTGAAAATTCTGAAATTCTTTTTCCTCAACAGTTCATCTGACAGGCGGAGATAAGTCATTGCTGCAACTCTATGCTTCACAGATTCATTTTGATTGCCAAAATTGGGCCTCACGCTCTTCAGTATTTGATTATATGCTTTCCTGTCATACCGATTTAGTGCATTCTCACATGCCACCTCTATTTCCTCCCTCCAAGCAGCACTGAACACCTGTCATGAAAAACTTTGTGCTTCTGTTGTTACATCATTTTAACTTCTAGGGTTAATTGCAGATAGACCCTCTGTACTATCACCAAATTGAACTACTACCCCTGTAGTTCTATTGCTGCAGATACGCCCCCTGCGTGAAAAACTTTTAATCTCTTTTCTGGGGTCTACTGCAAAAATAGATTTTCACTTACGGGGTCTATCTGCCACAATAGAACCCTTTCAGGGGATCTATCTTCCACAATAGAACTAAAGTGTAGTAAGTTCAATTTGGCGATAGGCAGGGGGTCTATCTGCAATTAACCCTTTTCACTTCTATTGCAGTAACTATGTTCACCTGTTGAACAAGTTCCTCAGGTGCACTCTTAGCTTCTTCAATGTGTTCAGAGTTTCTCATCTCAACACACGTGAAGTTAAGAATAGCATTGTGTCTTGATAGCATTCTTGCCAAGGGTCTGTAACCATCTCGAACTTTCAAGTTGTAGTATCCTGCAGTGAGCTCTGCAGCATGGCTATCAGCTCTATACCACCAGTGTATTCCCGAAACCTATTATGGACTAAATCACACATCACTAAACATTAAAAATTTGGATATTAGTTTGTTCTTTTATTTGTCATACTTTTGCTGCGAGCTGAAGATTGCAGCCCAGGAAAGCTTGGTTAGCTGTCTCAAGTATCTGATTCCCGTGTTCTATTAACTTGTTGGAGTACCATGTTAGAAAAAATTGGCCTTCTTCTTGAAGGTATGTGCCATTCAATCCAAAGAATTTGGTGGAGTTCGGCATGTCATTGTACTCTCCTGCATCATTTGGCAAGTCCCATTCATGGTGCCCTGCCTTTGTTGCTGTCTCTTTGAAATCGGCTTGGAAGTATTTGTCATAACACTGTAAGGTATTTGAGATTCATTATTCCTGTCTTCTCTTGCAGTTTGATAGTTGTCATTAAGTTCTATAACCGCTTAAGGTTTGTATAAAACCTTTATCCTTTGGACATGATGGTATCGTGGCATGTTTATGCATGAAAGAAAACATGTTTATCTTTTTAATATTGTTAGATTTCTCTTTTAAAACTGATACAGAGTATTACTGGAATTAGTAGAAATTCTAATCTTCACAGTAATCGAACAGGAGCAAGAATAAAGCCTGTGACAGAATTTGTGACATTTAATTGCCCTTGAAGCAAAATTATGATGTCAGCATCTTAAGAATTAACACATTTATAGATCCGAGTTTCCACCGGTGGAATTCACTGATAGAGTGATAGGTAATCATGTTATAAAATGAAAGCAAAGAAATATCAGGGGAATTATTTAGCAATAAAATCATGAGATTTAGATAGGGTTTGCTTTTATTAGGAGAATGATGTTGTTGTGATGGATAAAAAGTCAAGTTGTGTTACCTGGAATTCTCCCATGCCCGGGAAAACCCATCCCTGGTTGCGGGGATAGGAGGGGTACCTTAATTCTCCCGCAGGACCAAGGCCCACCTCTATATCTGTTATAAGACAGACATCTAAAAAATCTGACATGTTCTCTCTGAAGCTCTTCATGTAATCACTGTATAACTGCAATATTATCATGACCATGGATAAAACTTAATAATGCATAATAATTTGATTTACTCCAGATTCAAAATAAGCGGAAAATGTGGCTGGGGCTTTCATTTTGAGGCCCTATCTTTCCCTAAAAAAAGGCCGGAAAAAGAAGTGAGACCCAATAGATATAAAAGCACTTAATAACATATAACAAACTTGCCCAGTCATGATATTCTTTATGTAAAATGTGCTTCGGTGGTTGCTTTATTTTGTGTATCTTTTTTTGCTAGACGATAATGATGTTTAATATAATTATTGATGATTTTGAACTTTTTTCTTAAATAAGGTTGACTTACTCAAGATATTCACTGTTATTTATATTCAATCTCCCTGTCTTAGTGATGTTATTATTGTTCATTTATTCTTCACATCACTGAGATTGAATGTGATTATATTAAACCATTTTGTTTCTCTCTTTTGCTCATTTGTTAAACATGCGCAAGTTTAAAGCACTTGACCGTGATAAGAGGTGGTTGCAAGTTTGAGGGAACTAGCACCATATGATGAGAGGATATTCTCTATGAGGAGTATACCCTCCATTCAGAAAAGAGAGTGTACAAACACTCTTATCCAACAGATGAAATCTACAAGCAGATGATATTACTTTGTTTTATGATGATTTCATGAAAATGGAAGCAAAAAAAGAAATATTATCCAATAATGCCCTTAAGATCATCCTAGTAAAGGAATAGAAAATCAAAGAGGAGGAAAACAACAAATAGAAATATGAATGTAGTAATTAAAAACAGAAATATCCACATGAGAAGGGTATCCATACCTCCACAGCTGTGCGCCCATGGAAAAGTGGCTGATTATCCACTCCAATGCTTAGGCACTCTGGATTCCTCACACGCCTTCTGTTTGTGTAGTATATATCTGGATTTATCTCCCCAATTTCACGAATCCATTTTGGTATCGGAATATTATCAACATCCCCAATATTTCCACCACACTGATGAAAAGACATTATACACTGCAACTTCAAAGCTTCTTCCTTGACCATTTGAAATAAACTTCTATAACCACTCCAATCATATTCCTTTGGTCCTTTGCCTTCAACGATGCCCCACCATACATCCACCATCACACCATCCACATCTGCTGCTCTCAGTTGCTTTAGTTGCTTTCTGAGTTCTTCAGGCTGCTCGATTTTATTCTGTTGATTGATCACACCTAACTGTAGGAAGAAAATTTTAAGAATTATGAAGGAAATAAGGATTTTAAGACATCGGTTGCAATAACAGTGAGAGGATGTAAACTTAACTGGGAGCATCACGTACACAGGTACATAGTTTGCTAGCATTTTTTCCTTCTCTGTAAGAGGCATTTGGTCCTGATTATTTGCATGGCATACCAAACTTAATTAGCCCTTCACCTTCGAGAGCAAAATAAAATTTCCATGCAGTCATTATGCGAAATTTCTAAAATTTTTACTTTTTCACAGTTCTTTAAGAAATCAGGCTTCTGAGTTTCCTTCATAACTGTTTTCATTTGGCTATCTTGATATCATGAAAAGTAAATTACTTGAGTATATTTTGGAGAAACATGCATGATTGGTGCGTCCAAATGTATCAGTAATTGCCACCTTAGTTTGTGGAGACATTGCTGGAGCTTGAGAGGAGACAATCTGAGGAGCTGCAACCCTCTCCAAATAACCTAACAATAGTGATTTCCGTGCGAACCTTTGCCGCCTTTTTCTCCTACATAAGTGAAGCCTTGGCACTGAACCTCTTAGTGCCAATTCATTGAGGCCCACCTTCAAGTGTGATACTGTTGCCATTTTCATTTGATGCTGCTTTTTGAAACTTTCAGAAAGGAAGTAATTCCTGCTCAGTTAGATAAGCTTCTCTCTCTCTCTCTCTCTCTCTCTCTCTCTCTCTCTCTCTCTCTCTCTCTCTCTCTCTCTCTCTCT
>BQKN01064170.1:164024-185050 GCA_022839385.1 Asparagus kiusianus
ACTTATTCCCCCAAAAACGATCCCTTTCAAGTTTATTTGTCAAAACCAACCTGGTTTCAGCCCCAGGGCTGAAACCAAGTCGGTTTTGGCGAAAAAAGTTTTCAAACTTCACGGGACTTCAAGTCCGTGAAATTTTAAAGTTAAAAAAACTTCACGAGACTTCAAGTCCCGTGAAGTTTTGTTTTAGTTCTGAAACTTCACGGGGCTTGAAGTCCTATGAAGTTTCAGGCTCATTTTCCAGAGAATCGCGGCTCTGAAAAATGAAAACTACAACTTCACGGGACTTGAAGTCCCGTGAAGCTGCAGGTTTTAAAAAACATGCACAACTATACGCAACGTAATCACGAAAGCTACACATACAACCCAAAATATATATGAAATTTTCGCCATGAATCAATCGATTTACATGAATCAAACAATATATACCGAATCAAACAATAATCACGAAAATACACCTGTGAACAATAATCAATCTCATATAGACTGAATTACAATAATATTCTTAAAATTCAACCATGAATTAAACACGAATCAAACAATACTCACGAAGATTACATATATAAACAATAATTGATCCACAAAAGTATAATATTTGAAAAATCATAAAAATTACAAATTTCATCAAAATAAGATCACATACAACCCAAAATTCCTCCTCTTCTTCCTCTCCCTCTCTTCCCCCTTCCCCTCGTTCTTCCCCGCCCCCTGCGTTACTGCTGATGAGCCTCGATTATTTGAGTATTTGGTTGTGTATGAGGCTGAGAAGTACCGGCTCCATCAGCATGCGAAGTGCTGGCTCCATCGTCATCGTCACGTGGCCTATATCGTCGCGTATACATTTGCCCAAATGATCAAGACCTGGTCCTCACGGCCTGCAAACTTGTCGACATGAGTCTTATGAAACACTTGTGCTATTATCATCTTGATCCTGTTGAAGACCCTTAACGTCATCGGATCCTGAATCTCAGACATGTGCTCATCAGTTTCAGCTTCAATGCCATCAAAAGCACGAACCTGCGAGTTAAACAATATATATACAATTTAGCAAATAACATCTTAATAAAAAAATTACTATTTTAATTTAGCTTAGAAACTTACATAATCTCTCTCGATCATCCCACTGGGATGTAACTATCTATCGGTGGGCGTGACTGGTGCCCAGCTGATGGTTGTGGGTCACGTGTGATCCATCTACGTGTGACATCCCAATACCAACGCATATACGCGGTATAATCAACAACCGTGTCTATCGTATCCTGTATGAAATCCCACCTGTAAATCCACCTGTCTATGTAAGCCGCACGGAGTACGACCCAGTTCGTATGATGCGATGTAGGTCGTCTATGATCGATCTGCTCGACAGGATTCGACACATGCTGAGGGAGTAGAAATTACCGTAGCATACGGTCGGGGACATACATCTCCACAATCTCCCAACAAATCAATGGAACTCTAGCTCTCCACAAGTCGGGATTATCTCGACAGATAGGTACAAGAGTATGCATATCGAGCTCCGACGGTGAATAGGGTCTCCACTTGAACTGAAATAAGATAAAATATTTATCAGTATCAACAACAAAACTATAATATTCATAACGACTTGAGATTTATATTTACCTGTTTATGTTGGAGGCCATCAAGCTCATTTTGGTAAAACTCACGATGTCGCGTCACTAATTTGTACTCAGCGTACCGCACATTATATCTATTTGGCATAAAGAATATATGGGTATAAATTCAATATGAATAAATTTGTGTGAACAATTATACATGTATCTGTATGCCAAAGGAAACTGGCCCTGTAGGTCATGCACAAACAAAGTAGGTCGTCCAATATGAATGCGTTCCTATGACCAAATCTGTATCAATAGGCAGCATCCCTTGAATTGTTTATTCTGCATCAAGGATACCCTATCCAATTCTCTATATAAGTATGTCAACATCGCGCTGCCCCTTGATAGTGCGTCGTATACACCAAAATCCTCTAGCAGTGGCAGTCAACGTGCATGTACAAATGTCTTGCTCGTATCAGGAAATAGCATGCATCCTATCATGTGCAATATATACGCACGAGCATGATACTGAAGCGTCTTAATGGAAGTATCAGCTGGTAAATCTCCCTGAAATATTGTACGAAGCCACGATAGCTTCATCGCACCACTCCTCAAGTCGGGAACCTGACCAAGAAGCCTAGTACATACTTCAGTCCAATTATGGTCATCGATGTCCGTAACTATCGGGTCATCGATGCGAAGCCCAAATATGACGACTACGTCTTGTAATGATAGTACACTCCCCTATATGTATGTGAAAGGTGTTGGTCTCTGGCCTCCGCCTCTCAATAAGTACACTGATAAGTGGCCAATCAAGCCTAATATATGGCACTGCCGAGCACTCCCGGAACCCAGCTTTAGCTATCAACTTTAGTACTCTCTCATCCTCAATAACCCAAGCCGAATGACTCTGTGAATGATCGACCATGGGAATGTCTGGTACGGGTTGCACATTAAACAAAATTGATTAAGTATATTGAGAAAAAATAAATTTAGTACCAAAAATAAGGAATATTTTTATATATACAAAAAACATTTTACATGTCCCGAGCCAATAAGATCTGAACAATAACTCGCCTGGAGGTACAAAACGTCGCCATGTCTTGGTCCCGGATCCATAATAAATATAGCTGAGATTACAACAAATGAATGTGCAATGTGAACCAGGATTAATTAGAAATCAAACAATAAAATTATGTCCCAAACATAGTACAAAACGCTACATATTACAAATATGAATGTCATATGTGAACAAATATTAACATTAAAAATCAACCCCTAATTCTAGCTAGACAACTGCTTTTGTTGTGGCCCGGTTGATCGCATCTACTATACTTATTTTTCCTCCTAATTTCTTCTCGATCGTTATCCATGGAATTTCTAATTCGTACGGAACGAGGGCGCCCAGCCGATCTTTTATACAAAGGAAGTAATATCCTTGTGTCCAATGTCGACTATCATATGGTGGACGAAAACACTCTTTGTACGTTTATTGATAATTGTAAGTTGAATACCAATTTGTAATGAATTCATAATGTGAAATCCTCGCACCACCCTGAAGATCAGAGCAAGCTGCGGCAACATGTGAACAATGAATCAATTGTAGTTGTGGTACATTGCAAGTGCACGTACACGTGTGATCCACTAGCATATTGACTTTGTACGAGCGACTTTTTCTATGTGATATTCCCTTAATGACCTCCCATTCATTAAAATTGCATCTTACGATATGAAATGATCGAGCGGAGACAATCCGAGCTGCTAACATTTCTTCAACCTTCGGCGTGAGCTTTGAGAGGATGCACCAAGTTCTCGACGTTGGAGAAAGAAATTATTGTCTGTAAAATATTTTTGCAACTAGTGACTGTATTAGCATACCGCGTGCTCCCCTAAGCATACTATTGAAACTCTCAAAAGCGTTCATAGTCATCATACAAAATTGTTTCCCACAATCTTCATATAAAGCCCACTTATTAATATTGTGTGGCCCAAACTAGTTTCGATCCATTCATGTGCAGTTTGTGAAATGAACTTAATTCTCTCGTATTTTGATCATAAACTAATTTTTCTGTTGCACAGTCGGCTTGCCAAAGAAGATCTTGAACCTGCTTGTTTCCATGCTTCTTCTTGAAGTTGTCCCTAATATGTCGCAAACAATAACGATGTTCATGTGACGACGATGTTGTTGGAGTATTTTTGAAATTCCTTTCATCTTATCAGATATGAATGTAATCGATCGCGTCCCCACACTAGGGATATGACTTCTAATGCATGTAAAAAACCACGTCAAATTCTCTGTGTTTTCAATATCAACCATTGCAAACGTCAAAGGAAATACTCCGTCATCTGCGTCAACTCCGGTTACAACAAGCAAAACGTCTTTGTACTTACTGTACAAGTGGGTGCCATCAATGTTAAGAAGAGAACGATAATATCTAAAACCCTAAATACAAGGGCCATATATCCAAAATACACTTGTGAACCGTCGCTCTCCGCCATCAATAGGGTCTGATGATACTTCATAGACAGTCTCCGGATTTTCTCTTTTGAGTGTTTCAAGATAATGTGGTAAGATCTCATAAGATTTGTCCCAATCCCCGAATATTTTTATCATCGCTTTCTTCCTAGCATTCCAACACTTGTTGTATGATACATCCAATTTGATCGCTTTATGTACTAAAAGACAAATATCTTTTGGTCTTAGATCAAGATCCTCTCTTAGATTAGGTAAAATCAATCGATATATAAAAGATGCGGATGCATGTTTGTTATTCATCTCTAATCGAGGATTGCTACATGTGTGGAGTCCGTTGTAAGCCGTGATTTTAAATTGGCCGCCTACTCTTACCTATGAAGCACGGATTCACCCCCAGAGGCCCCGTACCCGTGCCCGACACGAATCGGACACCGATTCGTGCCCGACACGTGCACGACACGTGTCGGACACGGTCAACCCGTGTCCGACACGGGTCAATGGTCAAAATAAGGGGGACACGGTCAAACAGCCATTGGGACACGTCTGGGATACGGCTGTGCAAAGAAAAAAAAATAAACGGATGAAAAAAATTAAACCCGAAACCCAAACCCAATCCCCCAAAACAAAACCCTATCTTTCACTTACCTGAAGCCGACGCCGCCACAAATCTGAGGTCTCTTTGCTCCCTCGTCCTTGTCGCTCGACCTCGACCCAATCCCGAGTCCTCGCCGCTCGACCTCGACCCAATCCCTAATCTCCTCGCTCGACCTCGACCCAAACCCTAATCCCCTCGACCTCGACTCTTGACGAAGTCTTCGAGTCCTCGACCTCGACGCTCGACGCTCGACGAAGTCTCCGAGTCCTCGACCTCGCGATCGACGCTCGACGAAGATCTTCTCGTCCTCCACTTTCGACGCTCGTCCTCAAAGTCACATGTCAGTCTCTCTCTCTCTCGACGCTTCGTCTCTCCCTCTCTGTTGATCTCTCCCGAGTCTCTCTCTCTCAGTCTCTCTTATTCTCTTTCTCAATCCCTTTCTCTCTCAGTCTCTCTCTCAATCTCTCCTCTCAGAGTCTCTCTCTCTCTCTCTCTCAATCGTCTGTTTGTCTCTCTCTCTGTCGATCTCTTCATCTCTCTCTGATTCCCTTCTCCGTCCCTATCAGTCTATCTTATGTTTATTTTATTTTTTTTGAGAAAGCTAACTTTTTTATTTATTTATGCAGCTTCGTGATACTGCTGAAATTCTATTCTTCTTTTGGTAATTTATTTTTTTCAATTTTAGTTTCAATTTCAGTTTTAATTCATATGAATATTTTTTAATTTCAATTTCAGTTTCTTAACACAAATGAATTGTTAACATTACACAAATGAATTTCATTGATATGTCTAGTAAGCATTGGGAATTTTGTCCATTTGTATAGAAAATGAATCTGCAATGAACGTTACTGTTGAAACCCTATCTTTCTACACAAATGAATTTCATTGATATGTCTAGTAAGCATTGGGAATGTTTGAATATTTAATTTATATCAGCAAATGAATCTGTAGTATAATTTTGTTAGTCAAAAAATTATTATACAAATGAATTATTTGTTAGGCAATGAATTATTTGTGATGGAATGAGTAGAGTATGTACTCCAATTTCTTTTTGTTTACAAACTTATTATTTTGTGATAGAATGAGTATGTACCCAATTCCTTTTTGTTTACAAATTTGTTATTTTGTGATAGATTCATAATTTAGATTGTTAGTTGAATTTATAAAATTTTCTATATATAATAATAATTTGAAAAAAAAATTCCTCGCCGTATCCCCGTATCCTATTTTTTTGGATTTTGCCGTATCCCGTATCCGTGTCCGTGTCGTATCCGTGTCCCGTATCCGTATCCGTGCATCATAGCTGCCACTTACCCTTCCTTCAATCCTTCTAAGCTATTTTTACTCTAACTTCGAGGAGTGAACGCGCTGCGCTTGTTCTGTTGGCAACAATAACATGTATTCCCCTGGGAGGGGAATAAAGGGGAAAAGGGGGGAAAACCATAACATAATAAATCTGCTGAGGTTTTAGAGTGTTCCTTTTTCTTTTTAATAATGTTCTTAAAACTGTACTATGGTGCAAGAGAGAGTAATGATATCACACATAGTATGAGCAGTCATTTTATTACATGCAATAAAAAGAGCAATATTATCACATATCAATTTATTGTTTAGGTAGTTATTGCTGGTTGCATGACATCACGGGACCAGGTGTCTATAAGGGGCTGTTTGTTTCGTTTCCCCTAGAATCCAAAACCCACTTTCCTTCACTTTTTCACTTTCATCCACTTTCCAAAACCCATTTTTCTTCATTTTCTTCACTTTCATCAAAATTCACCTTCTTTTCCCCCATTCCCCCCCCCCCCCCCCCCACTTTCGGTCTTTTTTTTTGCGAAACAAACAGGCCCTAAAAGTGCAGCAATGTGTCTATTCAGGTGTCAACATGTAAATCATTTCCTCATGGTCTTTGATCAACTAGTAGACTGTAGGTAATCTGTTGGATCAATTGCTAACGGAAAATTACGGGTTAACTAGTAAGTTAATATCAAGAGAAATGGAGATCCAATGTGTGACATCTGATCGATGTGGGATTTTTTTTTACTGGTTTGTAGCTATTTGTGCAATTTGCATGGATGTTTGTAATCAAGTCAAGAGTAGCCAAATTTACATTTCCTGAAGGTACTGTAATTTTTCAGGATTTAAAATTATTTTAGGTACTTCGCTTTCATTGTTAGTTATTAGATGACAGAATTTTATTTGTTTTTTCTTCTAATTTCTGATTACTTATAGAGAAGGGCCCATTTATGTTCAATTAATCTAATATTAATGTACTATTATTCTTTAGAAAACACAGTGCAACTTGTTGTCTTCTACAAAGCGGATAGTGTAACCCATTTTGGCATTCTGATGTGGAACTATAACAAAGCTGAAGGTCCTCAAATTTAATATTCATGATGATCGGTGCGATATTGATCAGCACTCTCCTATGACATAGCTGAATATTCTCTTAAAAGAAGATAATTTTACAATTACTGCCCATATACAATTTTTTATTGTCATGCAAGAAGAATATTTACCTTGTGTTAGCAACTTTGGATATCAACCGAAGTTCGAATAAAGTGATGTATGATAGATATCCATTTTGGTATATTAATGGTCTGCTTTATTATATGAATCGCAGAGGCATATGGTTAGGTTGCTTGAACAATATTAATTAAAGCTATGTATTTGTATATTTATTAAAAAAAGGAAAATATGAATCGTAATTAAAGCAAAGTGGATAATGAGAAAATGCTTTGTTATTGCTGACGGTTGAACAACTATTCTAGCATCTGAAAAATCATATTCTTGTGTTTAATTATTGCAATGACGTCCGAAGTATCCTCTATTATATACAAAATAAAATAAAAAAAGAGAAAAAAAAAATGAGACAATGATCGAACCAAAACACAAACGACATCCTAGTTCAAAGACATCTTAGTCCTTATTTTTATTCTATTTCGTCTTCCATCTCGTTTCTTCTCTAATAAATTGTGTACTTAAATACAAATAAGAGAATGTACTACTATTATTTAAAAAACGCTTTTTTTTTGGTGTCCTACCGCTACGTTAGGGGTGTCCAAAAAGCCTACGGCCCGGGGTCGGCCCGGAAACCCGGGCTAAACCCAGGTCCGGGTCGGCGCAAAGTCGCCCGGCCCGGAACAGTGTCGGGCCAGGCCCAAGCAACAACGGTCACCCTGGGGTGACCGTTGATGAAAAAACCGGGCCAGGCCGGTGCCAACGGTCACAATTTGTGACCGTTGGCCGGATATGGTCGGGCCGGGCTGGGGTCGGAAATTGTGACCGTTGGCGCCGAGCCGACTTGTGACCGTTGGCCGAATATGGCCGGGTCGGGCCGGGGTCGGAAATTGTGACCGTTGACGCCGGGCAGGGCCAGCCCGACCCGGTCATTTTTGATCGTTTATGCCGGACCGGCCGGCCAAACGGTCATATTTGGCCATTTGACCGATTTTTTCCTTAAAACGGTCAAAAACGGCTAGAATATGAGGGTTTTTTTGGTCATTTGTCTAGGTGGCTGCCTCTATAAATAGAGGGGGTTTTCACTTCTTCTCCTCACACCAAAACTCTTCTACTTCTCCCTAATACTCTCTTATACAATATTATACTCTCTTATAATTTCTTATATTTTCTAATAATTCTATCAAATGACTTCTGGATCTGATTATGAAGAGCAACACCTATCTCCTACCGATCCAGAAATGAGTCCTCCTACAACAACTACTACTCCTCCTACCGGTGTTAATCCTGAATCTGGTGGCGACGAATCTACTGCACCAAGAGCTCCTAAAAGGCAGAGATCCGATGTGTGGAATTTTTTTGAGAAGACAGACGTCATCAAGGATGAACACGGTAGGATCATCTCCCAGAAGGCAAAATGTACGTTGTGCGGCCAAGTTTTCCAAGCTCATCATAAGAGCGGCACCAACCATCTCAAACGCCATATAGAAAAACACAACAAAGGTCAGAATCTTCAAGGTGATATCCGACAGTCTATGATTTCCCAATCCTCCTCTTCTGGTACCCTCGGTAGTTGGAATTATGACGTTGCCCGAGCTAGGAAATGCGTAATCAGGTTTATTATTCTTAAAAACCTGCCTTTTAAATTAGTAGAAGATGATGAATTTAAAGATTTGTTTAGAGATGATTTTTATTCTGTATTTATAAAATTTTCTCGTCAAACCTGTCAACGTGATATTTTAAAATATTATCATGAGGAACAAGGAAAAATAATTTCTTATTTTAAAATTTTAAATTGTAAATTTTTTTTAACTTCTGATATTTGGACATCTAGAGTACAAACTGGTTATTTATGTATCACAGCACACTAGATTGATGAAAATTGGCAAATGTTTAAAAAAGTTGTTTCTTTTATTGTAATTGAAGAGTCACACACTGGTATTAATATTATAAATTTAATAATTGAAGAACTTATGAAACTAGAAATTGATCAAAGAATATTTTCTCTTTCACTAGATAATGCAAGTAATAACAATGTAGCTGTTGATTTTATTAAAACAACTCTGTCATTGTCATGTCATGGTGACCTTTTTCATGTTAGATGTATCTGCCATATTTTAAATTTAATCGTTCAAAGTGTATTTTCTGAAATTAAACCCATGATAGAAAAGGTTAGAATAGTTGCTAATATGCATAATGCTTCTGAAATGAAAATTAAAAGATGGAAATAATGTTGTAAAAGAAAAAATTATAAGCCTAGACTAATTCCAAAAGATGTTGACCATAGGTAGAATTCCACATATGCAATGTTAAGTGTAGCAATAGAATATAAAAAAATTATAAATGATTTTATAAATTTTTATGCTTCTAGTTCTAGCTCTCGTAGCACTTATGGAATAAGTGAAGATGAATGGACAATTATATATAAATTAAATAAGATGTTACAAGTTTTTATGATGCTACTATGTTATTATCTGGTTGTTATTATCCAACTATTACTTTAGTTGCTTTACAAATTTTAAATATTCAAAAAAATTTACCAAATATCGTATGGATGATATTTTTGGAAATATAATTTTTTAAATGGAGAGAAAATTTAATAATTATTTTAGGCATATTTCTCATATTTTTGGTTTGGGGGTTCTTATTGATCCATGTTTGAAGGATATTGGTCTTCGAAGTTTGTTACAGTCATTGTATGGTGGTCAGATTATAGACTTAGATGATGGGTCCACCCTTACTGCTACTTCTCATTATTTATCTATTAGAAGTTATTTTTAAATATTATATGATGAGTATGCAGCTAGACATTGTGTAGCTGCACAACAGTCTACAGCTTCAGCGCCTTCGGCTTCGAGCACAGGTCGAGGTAAAAGTATAAGTTTTGATAGGTATGCAATGGTAGCTGAACTAACTGGTGGATCTGGAATTGGTTCAAGATTAGAGGTTTCCGAATTAGATGAATATTTTTCTGCTTCCTTAGTTAAATGTTAAGGAAATGCTTTAGTTTTGCAATGGTGGAGAGTATATGGACCAGTTTCATATCCTATACTTTTCACTATGGTTCGTGACTTACTATCAGTGCAGGTTTCGACGGTAGCTTCGGAATCCGCCTTCAGTACAGCAGGACGTTTGACTGACGACCACAGAACATGCTTAGATCCGTATACTATACAAGCGGTGATGTGCTTACAAGATTGGTGGAGGTACAAGAAGCGAACACAAGGCATCGATCAGATTTCTATAATTAAAGATAAATTTGAAGAGTTGGGACTAGCAGATAGATATAAAGATTAGATAATATTTATCAAATTGTAATTTTTATCTCTTAGCTTTAAATTTATAATGAATTATTTCAAAAAAGTTACAAATGATAGTGATATGGGTGAGTAGGTGCCAACCTAGTTGGGATTTACTCATCTATTGTGATGCGACGAATTTTGAAATAAATTTATAATTGTATTTAAGGATTTACTGATTATTAATAAAGAAAATATTTTTATCATCTTTTATTTTTATAATTTTTTGTACTTGTAATTTATGTCATTTCAAGTTATTAAAAAAAATTATGTCATTTTCTGTAATTTATATGTATATTTTATAATTTATTATTTTTTAAAAAATTAAAAAAAATTAAAAAAAAATCGGGCCAGCCCAGAGCCCATCCCGCTCAGGCCCGGGCCCGGGCTTCGGTTTTGCCCGACACGGGCCCGGTTTCTAGGGTCGGCCCGGCCCGGATGGACACCCATGCGCTATGTATACAACTGTTAATGATATAGACCTTTTTCTTAACAAAAATAATATAGAACTTAGTAGAGGAATAAGTTTGGAAGAGGGGGGAAAACAACAATCTTAATTCATAACTATTCTTACTATTTAGTAACTAACAAGCCATCAATTATTTCATTATTGTCCCCAAGTTTTCAAAATAACAGATCCTTTCCAAAGTTCTCCTCTATTGCAATTGAACTCTCTTTTATAACTATTATTTTTACATGTGTTAATAAAGATTATTAAGGTGTTGACAATATTTTTTTATGCACAAATGTGTGCCATATCATATCATGCACGCATTGCATGTGGCGGATTAGGGTCTGTTTGTTTGCCTAAAAAAATGGGAATTCAAATAAATGGAAAACTATTTCTAAGAAGAATTATTTTGGGAGTCTTTGGTTTGCTAAAAAAAAGAAGAAAATTAAAGAAATGGAGATGATATGAGATGAGTTGTCACATTATTATAGAATGATGTGAGTGATTTTTTAAGAAAACTTGTTTTGATGTTGTTTGGTTGGCAAAAAAAATAAGGAAATGAATTATAAGAAATCTATTTCTTTTAATAGGTTGTTTTCTTTTGTTTGGTTCATCCTTAAAAATAAGAAAATAGATGAGATGAGATGAGTTGTCATTATATTATTGGATGATATGACCCACACTTAAGAAAATTGTTTTCCTAGCTTTTTGGGAGGAAATTGGTAGAAATAAAATGTTAATGAGATGAGATGAGATGTCACCATCTTATTGGATGATGTGAGTGATTTGAAATGATGAGATGAGATGAGTTGAGTGATGTTGTTGATGAAAATAATATTTTATTAGATGTGATGGATGAGTTATTGGATGAAAATAATATTTTATTAGATGTGGTGGATGTGGTGGATGAGTTGTTGGATAAAAATAATATTTTATTAGATGTGGTGGATGAGTTGTTTGAATAAAAATAATATTTTATTAGATGTTGTGGGTGAGATTTAGGAATGGAAGTGGATGAAATTATACTTTTTGAGTTTTCTTAGTTTTCATTTCTATTTCTTAGTTTTTTAGGAAATAACCAAACATGCCCTTACTAGCAAAATACAAAAACAACATTTTTTTTGACCATAGACCATTATTTCCTTTGTATAATATAAACATGATATTATACATCCAAATATTTAATTAAAATTCCCTTTCACATTATATAAATCAAACTTAACTTCTTAATTTACTTTCCATCTTCAGAAAATCACATTATAAACTATTAATAATTAAGTTTGCTTATCCAATCATTGATTAATTAAATTCTTTTTAAGAGGGAAAATTAATTATTCTTGATTACTTGTTTTCTAGCTCCTAATAATTGGATTTTTTTAAAACAAACATTTTGAGAAATTAATGAGCAAAATCGACATTCTCCCAAAAATCGACAAAATCGATCCTTTTTATCCTTGATCAGATGAAGACATTCGATTTTGTTGTCGGGTTTTTTTTGAACTACACGCGACTACTAGTCTGGCGTAGTTAGGACATGCTAATTCACGATTAGCCATGACAAACCAAATGGACGGGACTACTAGTCCCGTCCATTTGGTATATATATATATATATATATGTGCATCAGCACCCACGACCCTCCCCTCTTTCCTTACCGATGGTGTGATATTACACTATTCAAATGCTCGATTGAATATGATCCGAACTGAATTACAGAATCTGTCTTCCATAACTATTTCTTACAAATATCTTCATGTTTTTGTTTTAATGACATTTTTGAAAAGCAAAATAGGGAATTCTTTCACAAGCCCCTCACACATGGCTTTTAAACCACTATCGGCCTCAATTTATAAAAGTCTTTCCCTTTCCTTCCGGGCTTTAGGCTACCTCAATTAGATCTCACGACTCCCCACAACAGATCTCGTGATCCCGCCGACCACGCTCGCCCTAGCCTCCGATCACGCTCACCCCAGCCTCTGATCGTGCTCTCAACCCCAGCCTCCGACTGCGCTCGCGACGACAGGCGCCTCCGTCCACGCTCGTGACCACAATCGTCTCTAACCACATCAAACTCCAATCAAGGTAAAAAATTTCACTATTTTCTTATGAATTTGATTATTGATATAGATGTATCAGGCGAGGATTAAATTTTGATATGAATGATATGGTTTTTGATTTAGGGTTTAATTATAATTAGGATATGAAATTTGTGGTGTGAATTGTAATTTTTTTGTGAGAATTTTGATGAATGACATGGATTGACTAGGGTTTATGATTTTGGATATGAAATTTTTTAGTTTTTATTTTGTGAAATATGGTGAATAATGTGATTTAGAAATTAGGGTTTAACCATTATTTGCTTTTCAATTGAGATTAAGGTTTTAAATTTGATTTTCAATTAAGATTAATATTTTTAGTTATAATATATTAATTGCATATGATGGACTGTTGATTTTTAGTTTTAATGGTGAACTCTATACCCGTTATTTGCATCTTCAATTGGAGCCTCAGCGTCAGAATGAATAGTATGCCTATGTATGAGGGAGGTTCTAGGAAAATATTTATGCTATCTAAGTTGTGTAATTTTGATGGAATGATGAAGAAAATACACAGAGTTACTAAAATTAATAAAGAAGAATATGCAACTAAGGCGTTCTTCAACTGTCCGATAAATGAGAATAGAGCAATTGCCGTGGAGATCACCGACGGTGAAGAGTTGAATGACATGA
The DNA here is from genome assembly GCA_022839385.1 of Asparagus kiusianus. Lineage (NCBI taxonomy): Eukaryota > Viridiplantae > Streptophyta > Magnoliopsida > Asparagales > Asparagaceae > Asparagus > Asparagus kiusianus. Next base: position 177,585 of record BQKN01064170.1, read on the forward strand.
CACAATTAGTCAAGAAGCAAGTGTCAATTGAGTTGTTCATTGAGAAGTATTCAATTCTCAAATTTGCCCAAGTTTCACGACCTCAAGGAGAGTTCTCCCGCATACTTGACTTAGACAATGAATCGAGTGGTTTTATGACATCTCCAAGTCAAGAGCCGTGGTCTCAACTATAACATTTAAGCAGACATTCTCTTGGTGGGTGCGTCAAGTACTATATTTAACAACGCTTCGGGCCACGTTACTGGTGACTTACAGGCCAGATCAATTGTAGAAGAAGAAGCAAATGATGACTCAGAAGATGTTGAAGAAGATGGTGTGCAAATTAAAAGCATGCATGTGGCTACTGGAATCGATGATGACTCCTGTTGGATGGAATAATTTTATGTAACAATGATTATGTGGAAGCTGAAGATCAGTTGCCCGACCAGTTTCATAATAAGGATTGGATAAATACTTTGCAACCTGAATTTGTTGATGTTGGTCCAAATTTTCAACGGTCTGATGACTTTACTTTTAAAAAAGAGTATCTATTCGAGAGAAAGGAGGTATTGATCTTTGCAATCCGAAAATGGCCCATCAAGAATCGGGTCAAATTCAAGCCGGTAAAAACTAATGCAACAAACTACCAAGTAAAATATTAATTTAATAAGAAGATTGAAGTAGAGTATGCAAGTGAGCAGGATGAGAGAAACACAAAATGTCCTTGGTTTCTAAATGCAGCTGTGATAAAATCATCAAATGGGAAAATTATAATATCTAGATATTACGGACTTCATATATGTTGCAATCCGTCGGTAGATGTCGATCATTACTCTACATCTTCCTCTTATATATGTAAGTTAATTATGCCTAAAATGAGAGCTGAACTTGATCTAAATGCAGGTCAGATATTTCAAAGGGTATATGACATGCGGGGCATTAATATATCTAAATATAAGACATATGATGAAAGGAGTAAAGTGTTGTCTAAAATATTTAGAGATTGGGAAAAATTCTTATGAATTACTTTTGAAATATCTTGAAGCTATCAAGCGAAATAATCCGGATACTAAATATGAAATAATCTCCAAAGAGATCGTACCGTGGATGGAGAGGTTTACTCGAGTATTTTGGGCATTTGGTCCTACTAGTAAGAGTTTTATTTTTTGTCATCTGTTATTGAGCATTGATGGCACACATTTATATGACAAGTACAAATGCGTGCTTCTTGTGGCGACCGATGTAAATGCAAATGGCGATTTATTTTCTTTAGCATTTGTAGTCGTGGAGGTAGAGGATTGTTCTAGTTGGAAGTGGTTCTTTGAACTTATATACAAGTTAATTCTAAGTGTCTGTATGCCAAGAATAATTACTTTTATCTCAGACAGGATGAAAGGAATTATAAGAGCGTTGCATGAGGGTTTTGGTGCACCATATCACCATCAATATTATTTAAGACATATAAGAGATAATTTTAAGAAAAAACACGGTGAGATTAATTTGCAAACTCTTTTGTGTAAAGATGGGTGTGCAACCGATACATTAGTGTATGAACATTATAGGGAGAAAATCAAGTATTTTGCATTAGATGCACATAACTAGAATGAAAATAACTTAAAGCCTCAATTCGAGCATCAATGGGCATTATATAAGGATGGCGGTGTGCGGTTTTGCATGATGATAACTAATTACTCCGAGAGCTTTAACAGTGTACTCAAAGGAGCACGAGTTATGCCAATACAATACTTGTGTAGGCGTATAAAACTGCCTATAGGTCCCTTAACACAGCTCGACGACGTCGAACCAACCATCGGGCGACGCACGCAAACACGATCGTTAGTCTGCAACACCGAAGCCAAGTGGTACGCGACGAAACGGAGCTACGAGGCTACGAGGCTAACGAACCGCACGCAAACAACGGAATAAATCCACTCGCGTGCGGAATCGAGTTAACGGGTTGAAGAATCAACAAGTCATCCAACCAAGAGCGGACTCGGACGAATCACGATCGAATCAAGATCAGTTTCAGACTCGAATTCAAAAGTGGATTTACTGCCAAATCAGGAACCGGATTTATTGCCAAATCAGGTCAACGAATCGAGTCCAGACAAATCAACCACACAACCGAATCACGGACAGAACCGGAAAACGGAAAACGACGGGAAACCCCAACACCTTGAGGTGGCTCGGTGGCCGAGCCACCTCAAGGTGGCTCGGTGTGTCGGCCACCTGTGCGCAGGCATAGTTCAGATGGCCTATAAATAGGAGAGGTGGTTCATTTGTTCAAGGGTTGGAACTTTTGGAGCCGAAACTCTGCCGAATTGAGATCTCACTTTGGAGTTTTGAAGACTTGAAGACTTGGACATTCAGATCTGGTTCTTGGCGAGCATCCGCGTCACAAAAGGCAGGAGTTCGAGAGAGAAAATCAGATCTGAGATCTACACGAGGTAATACTCCGGATCAAAGCTTGGCCTTTGATCCCGAGAACTAAAGGCTACTATTTCCTTGGTGAAATAGTACCCCCCGGCTGTTATTTCCTTCGTGAAATAGCACCCATCAAATCGTGTAGATCTGACCGGATCTAGATCACGCGGTGGTCCACGGATTAACCCCGGCGCAGGCGAAGACCCCACACAAGCGAGCGACCGCAAAACAGGAGCTCGCGATTTGTTCGACAAAAGAGAAAAGTTGTAATTTTTATTTCTTTTTGTGATCTCGTTGTAACCGGATCTTATAAAAAGACCGGATCTTTGTAATCGATAAACTATTACAAGAGTGTGCAATGGAATCAATGAAGAAAGCTACGATTTTTCCCGCGAACAACTTGGTTACGAGAACGTTATATAGGCTAAATGCATACTTCAACAAAAAGGCGTGATGATGGCGTAGACTGGACAACACGTTACACACCGAAAAATGAGTCTATTTTGTATAAAAGAATTAATGTAGCAAGATTATGTTAAATTAATGTATTCAATGACAACTAATGGTAGGTACATGATTGTGACAGTATCTACACTTTTAAACAATTCGATGTTGATTGCACTTGTACTTGTAACATACCACAACTCTAAAAAATGTCTTGTGCACATGTTCTTGCAGCTTCTTCCAATCAACCTGAAGATGCTAGAATTCTCTATAATCGGTATTATTTGTCGTGGTATTCAGCAATTCACTACCGAAAGATATATAGTGAGAGTTTTCATCCTCCCGATGATAGTCGGTATTGGCCCGAATATAACGGACCACATCTAATTCTACCTTAATATAAGAGACAAGCAGGTCGACCGTGATCTGTGCGAATTAGGGGAACCATGGGTCAAAGGTGAGAAGGAGTTGTCAAGTATAAAAAATATAGTTTTTGCAAACAACTGGGACATACTCGACCTCATTGTCCATCTAGACCCAATAGATAGCAATTAATTAGTAATAATTGAATGTTCAAATTTTAATATATGTTAATAAAGGAATGTAATTAGTATATAGTGTTATTAATATGTGTAATAATTGCATATGCAGGTATCTACATCATTCTACCCGGGCCGGTTAGTGATGAGGTCCTATATGACCAGTCTTGATACACCGTTCAAATATTATATCATTTACAGAGGTAATTAAGTTGCTCAATACATATTATTAGTTTTGTGTATTGTTATTAGTACAATATTGCATTCTTATACTTTATTTCCTTGCTCTACAGAGAGGCCCAAATATCATCATGATTGATCATAGCCTCGGCCATAGCCGTTGGCGACGAGAGGATGAGCGTATCATTACAGCTATAGGACGGGCCGGCTTCTTGGCATGTTCAAAGCTCCGTTGGATGAAGCTAGATTGGCCCCTACTCACCGTTTTGATAGATAGATGGAGACTGGAGATTAATACTTTCCATTTCCGAATGGAAGAGTCGACCATTACTCTACAAGATGTATCTATCATACTCGGTCTCCGCGTAGATGGTCCTTGTATTACTGGTAGTGATAGAGCTGTATGGCGGACCAAATGTGAGCGGTTGTTAGGTATAGCTCCTGAGTCAATGCCTGAAGGGAATATTAGATTGAAGTGGTTGAAAGAGACTTTCTCAGAGTCATTGCCTGTTGATGCGCTATATATATTGATTGAGCAACATGCACGTGCATATATTAAGCACATGATCGGTTCAATATTATTTCCAGATTCGAGTAAAGATAAAGTGCATGCGAGGTATGTGTATTTTTATTTTGAATATGTATTTCATTGAATTAACTTTTTTAATAAATTGAAAATATTGTGAATATGCTAGGTGGTTACCACTCCTTGAGGACTTGGACGCATGCGGCATGTTATCGTGGGGTAGTGCTGTTTTGGTGTACCTATACAGAGAGATGTCCAATGTGGCATTCATGCCAAATAATAACTTTAAAGGGTGTCTAACCTTACTGCAAGTATGGGGATGAGAGAGACTTCATTTGAAGCCGAGACTGTGCGTGCATATACAATTAGATGGGCAAATTCCACTGGGATGCATATATCCATTTTTAACGTAGCAAATATAATTGTAGTTATCGTTGTTTATATTAAATTTTGAAAACAACATAGATGGAATATACAAAAATGTTACGATGAGACTCCAGCTAGATAATTATATTTTTACAGAAATGAGCTTGACCGTATGAAGGTTTTTTAGGTATCTTTTCTATAAAAAAGAGCTTTTTCTTTATATGTCTTTTAGTTTTAATGATATGCAAAAAATATGTAAATTATTTTGTAGATGGAATGGGAGCCCTACACTCAGGTTCTCAATTGCCTACCATCGGTATGCACAGAAAACCCAGCTACATGGAAAGTCAGAGTTCCTCTTATATGTTTTGAGATAGAAAAGATGCATGTATCAGACCGTGTGCTTCGACAATTTGGTCTTGCACAACATATTCCACAATTTGTTGAAAAAATAGAGAGGAAGGTAAAGAAAGGAGGCCATCAAAAGGACTGGGTAGCTGAGCATAGGGATTATATACATAGATGGAATGACAGACATTTCTAAATTGTTGAGGAAATTGAGCTAACTCCCCGGGAATCAGATTACTACACTTTGTATTGGAGGATAACCCGAAGATGGATAATCCATGCGACCACAACACTGATTGATTTGCAAAAAGGATACGTGCCCTGGGGTATGGATGAGAGAGAGTTAGTAAGTATTTTCAGATTTTGATTTAAGGTCTATTTTTATTGGTATTCCTCAATATCGCTAATATGTGTTTTTTTTGGATTAATTGCAGGTAGCAGCAATAGATGATGTTCAAACCATTACAAATCATGACATAGAATTTGCTCAAACAGGTAATATAGAATTAAATTTCAAATTTAGATTTTTGTAATTTGAATTTTAAAGTAATTTTACTATTTTGGATTTTTTTGAATTATCTCTCGCAGGTACATATCCTGAAGCATAGCAACATCTATCGATATATTAATCGATAGTGCGGAGGCTTCACCAAGCCTTAAGCCGAGCTCACGAAGATCTTCATGATGGACGAGAGGTCATGCAACAGGATAATCTCGATATTGTATACACACGTCAACCACGACAAAGCCAAGGACGATGCAGAAACAACAATGAAGCTGGACCTTCCTAACATGTTGACAGTGAAGCTGAATCGTCACAACCACAAACACAACCAGATAACGAACCTATTTTGATATGTTATTTGTGTCGTGTGATGAGAATGAGTATATTATGTCTTTATATCGATGTGAGATGGTTTTTGGATTTGTAAATGTTTGTGGTGTGATTTGTGGTGGGAATTTGTTTGATTTATTACGATATGTATCAATATGAGTTGCTTTTTAGATTTGTACAGGAAATATACAAAATGAATATGGTTGTAATGTTTTTATAGGAAATTAACACGGACCTTGCAAAAGAATGCACAATGTAGTGCACAGGAAATGCACGAGACTGCATTTAGATTTTGTGCCCAGGAAATGGACGGAACTACTAGTCCCGTCCATTTCCTAGAAAACAACCGAAGTCTCTGCTTAAAACTCGGGACTGTTAGTCTCGAGTTTTTAGCAGTCCCGAGTTTTATGCAGAGACTTGGGCCCTTTCGCATGAAATGGACGAGACTACTTGGTTTGGCATGGCTAATCGTGGATTAGCATGTCCTAACTACACGAGACTAGTAGTCCCGTATAGTTCAAAAAATCCAACAACAAAATTGATCGTCTTCATCTGAGTTGGGATAAAAAGAGTCGATTTGCCAATTTTTTTAGGGAGAAAGTTGATTTTTCTTATTAATATCTCAAATGGGTTGTTTTCAAAAATTTATCATTATAAAAAGCAACCAATATGGAATAAGGTAATAAGTGGGCCAAGACCCATTTATGTCCTTGCATCTTCTAGGCCTTATTTTTTGGAAGTGTTTACTCTTTCAAAACCCAATTTAGACGCGTGAACGAATCTCTTCAGCTCCTCTCCTCCACTTGCGACCAATCCCTCGGCGACCAATTCCATCAAAAACCCGCAAGAGTTTCGATTTTTTTTGCCCCCAAAACTTAGGGTTAGGGTTTTCAGGTGCAAACTTGGGAGATGGCTTCGCCTGAAAACTCCAGTTGGGGTTTCGATTACCCTTTGATCGACAACATTTCCGTCGCCGGCGAAGATTTCGGGGTCCCTGGAAATGGATTACTCTGGTCTCCACAGGGGATCAATTCTACTCCTAGCGCTAGGTATTTTATTGTTTTATTTTAATTTTTTTTTCGTTTCTTTCTTGTTTGCTGTTCATTCTAGTAGTTTTGATATGTTGATTTATAAATCTTAATCTTATTAGTGATATGCCATATTGATTTTGGTATTATTTACAAGGTTTGAAAAAGAAAAAGAAGACAAAAATCATTCTAGTTCAAATGCTAGTGACTTGTACACAGGTGGCCAAATTGGGGGAATCTTGTTAGTTGAATATTTTATTTCTCAAACCACTAAAAATAGTTAATCTCATTTACTTGACCGCTAGATTTTTATTCTAGACGTCCAAATAGAATGTTTGGTTGATCTTGGGGTTTAGATAGGGTACTTGATGCTTCTTGAATTACACATGAATCTTGAATTATGGAACGGGAAGTTCAAGATTAATAGGTTTACACTACACAATGGCATGTGCTCCTGTATGTTTGTTTCCTCTATCCTGCATGAAAGAGGAGTACAAATTATTGATGAAATTTGCTGCCTTAACTTTTATACCGTTGGTAAATGAGCTCTCTTCAGTGCATATTGCTTATGGTGTTATAGGGAATGCATCTACTTTGATTGTTACTGCTCTATAGCAATCTTTACCGAGTCATGCCACCAATATTTGATGCAATTTATAAAGTGCTACTTCACCTCGCTAACTACCTGCTATTGACAGTGTTCGGCAGAAATTGTGTTTCCTTGATTGTTACTGCTCTATAGCAATCTTTACCGAGTCATGCCACCAATATTTGATGCAGTTTATAAAGTGCTACTT
>BQKN01064170.1:185060-197408 GCA_022839385.1 Asparagus kiusianus
TTGTCAAAATTTTCCCTCTCACGCCACATTCTGTTTCCTCATACTAATATGATTATTTGTGCTGTAATAGTATGGAAACTGGTGGCAACTTGGTAGACTCTGCTGCTGTTAAAGAATCTGGCTTCAAGAAACGGTTTGACTCCTGTTGATTGTGATCTCAGTATTTTGATTTAGATTTTCTTGTATTACCTTTGTTTCTTCTGCAAGCACTAAGCATTGGACTTGTAGTGTGAGGTCAGAATCTGGCAGTGTACCTGGCTCTAAAGCTTGTAGGGAGAAAATGAGAAGGGATAGGTTGAATGATAAGTATGTTTAATCTTTTTATGATTCTTCGTGGCATACCTATACTTCTGTTACATTGTCCTGACCTTGTTTTTCTTATTTTAAATTATACTGTCCTTTTTTGTGACAGGTTCCTGGAGTTAGGATCCATATTGGAGCCTGGAAACCCTAAAACAGATAAAGCAGCAATTTTGAGCGATGCTGTTAGGATGGTGACTCAGTTGCGAAGTGAAGCACAAAAGTTGAAAGATTCTAATGAGAATCTCATGGAGAAGATCAAAGAGCTGAAGGTCAGGACACTCATCTTTTTTTATTGTAATTTATATTTAATAATTATTTGTATCTATGCATGGCTTAGAAGTTATAATAGACATGTCAAATCTTGTAAGGGATAAGTTGTGTATGTTTAGACGTTCCCTATTCTGTGCTCATTCTCCATGTGAATCTATTGGTTGATGGATGGAACATTAGTCATTAGTTGATTCCTTAGCCATGTGGTCTCATTACTTTGTAATTGTATCCATTGACCTTGCTTATGGCATCTGATGCATTAGTAGATTGGGATGCCTACTCAATAGGTTACCATTACATGTTTATTGTAAAACGGTATATGATGTAATTTCTTTAATAAATTGCCACTCTGTTTTTGGCATGCAAAAATGCATTGTTTGCACAAAGACAATCTCTTATTGTCCATTGTGTCATTCTACTAACCTGGATAACAGTTTGTCATAATTGCAATCAATGTTTTAGGATATGGAAGACGCTAAAGCAGCTGTCGTGGCCTTTTTTCGATTACTAGAGCATTATTCATTCTATATATCAAGTTGGTAAGTTTGAACAACTTAGGTGTGTCTAGTATCTTTGGTTGTGTCACTGTTGTAGGTTCAAGCAGGTATTTGGTTCTTTCGTCGTGCCATTTGGATGAGATTATGATATAGTCCTGTCACACCAGTCAAAAGTTAAAAAGTTATTGTCTAAAATTGAAGGAGTCTAGGAGTTAATGTGTTTACATATGGTTGGAGGAACTTACAGTTTCGGAGGAAAGAAAGAAGAGGGGGGACAGTTAGAAGATGATAGAAGCGTGGGACTGAAAAGGATCTTGGAAAATATCACTTTAAATAGTTTCTTCAAAGTAAGGTAAGGTAATCTGTTCTTAAGACATGATTTCATGCATCTTAAACTTTTAGCAGGAAAAGGGGAAAAAGACCATATACGTGGTACCGTCAATCTGATATGGTATTGTCAATATGATACTAAGGTGTCATGTCATTACTGGCGATAAATTAATTTAGCTTATCGTGTGATACTAGCTGTTGAGAGTTAGCAACTTAATGACACCTTAGGTACGTCTGCAAATAGCACCCTTACAATAGAATTTGGGAGAATTTTGGGACTTTATGCTTTGTATTTGGTGTAGTGCATTGATTTTTCTGTTGATACTTGGGTAGCGGTGGAGTGAGTCAGTTTCACATATCTTTTAGAATTGTCAAATTTTATATTTGAACAATGTGTAGTTTAGTTTTATATGGAAAAGATTTGAACTATTGGTATTCAGAGCTGAGATGGCACCATGAATGCTTTCTATATTGTCCTGTGCGTATCAATATATTGTTGTCATATGTTAAGATTGGATTAGGATCTAAAGGCATGCTCTGCCTGTTATAATAATCGGGTACAGTCGATTACATGGTAAATATATAAAGACTTTCTCCAAGCAATTTCTTTTACCTATTATTATCTAGGAAAGTAAATACATGGGCTCATGGAAAAAGACATTCATGGTTTATTGATGCATGAAAAGTTCTAAATAGTAGCAATGCAGCACCGAGGGCACAATAGGTAGTCTTGTATCTGATACTGACATGACGTGGACATGGGTTTTTTAACACCAAGTCGCTGTTATTTGAACTGACGTAAATGCTTATCCTTATGAGCTAAGGTGATGATTGGATTAAATCTGTTACTGCAGTCGGAGAAGAATGAGCTCCGTGATGAGAAGCAGAGACTAAAGCAAGAGAAGGAGAATCTGGAGCAGCAAGTTAAATTGTTGAATTCTCGGCCAAGCTTCATGCCTCATCCTCCTGTAATACCAGCTGCTTTTACTCCCCAAGGGCAAACTGGAACCCACAAGATGATGATGCCCGTCATTGGATATCCTGGATATCCCATGTGGCAGTTTATGCCACCTGCAGATGTTGACACCTCACAGGATGCTGCATCTTGCCCCCCTGTGGCTTAGGCGTTATAGGATGCTTAGTCTGTGACTGCTGTTGGAAGCTGCTGGAAGCCTCGTGTAATTGTCCATGAAAGATCCTTTAAGACATCCGTTGGTCGTTGCTGTTTAATTTGATGTTTTAACATTGAGGACAACTAGTTTTAGTTGTTTTGTGTTCATAACTGGTGACTCTATTTGGTTTAAGTGATGAATATCTTGATCACTTATCCCCTATCATTACTGTGAATCCTGTCACCGATTCTAGTTTTTTTGTGTTCCGAAGAAATGCTTGAAAGGGTTAAGCCTGTAGAAGTAAAAAATATATGCCATCCTCTGTTTCTTTAAACAATTGATTCTTTCTCGTTAGAGAGTGCTATGTGGGAAATTTTGTCCCGTCGGTGGTCGGGTATGACAAACCTAGATTTGAAAGTTGGGCATTGCTTTCAACTTTCAGACTTGGTGTCTATTAGGATATCAATTTTCTTATGATTTATCTGTATCTAGACTAGTAATTTAGCTGTTAGTGGAGTGGGGGTTGTTTGCATAATTATCAAATACTTAGATGACTATTTATCTAATTTGTTGTCCAAATTTGATTCAGAATAGCATTTAAGAAATTTTAATGTTGATATTCTTATAATATACTATTCAGATATAAGTATTAATATATCAATTCATTTGTCCATTTTTGTTTGTACACTTAATTGTTAATACTTTGTGGTGTTGCATATATTATGTCTTCATTCCTCTTTTTTAAAAAAATCTAGATTCTAATAATATCCTGAAAAATCTCAATATTAGCTCTCTTTTTCCAGTTATGTTTCGCATTTGAATTTGGATCCTGAGAATAAAATTCTTATTTAAAAATGGGTTTGAAGATTTTGGATGAATGTTAAATAATTATCATATTGATTTTTTATTTCATTCCAGCACGATTCGCTGTTGTTGGCATCTTTGCTAGTGAGATGCTTCTGGCCGCAGTATTTTAAAGATTTGAGTTTTAAAGACTGGATTAATAGCTTGCCTGGTTCTTCTTGTTGCTGCATCTTTAAAGCGGCTGAACGAACAAATAGAAATTCATACCAAAGAACTAGTACAGTAGCTTATTAATCCATGGCAAAACCACAACAAACGGTCCTAGTCCTCAAATCAGCAAAACCATCATCACGCTTGTTACCAATCCAACTCCAACCACCGGACCGTAGCAGCTCGCCGCCGATGGTTGTGGTGGAGGTGCCATCCCCGGTAACTCCGATGCTGGAGGCACCGCTCGTGATCCGATCGGAGTCATCGCCAATGCCGGGGAATCATCGGGGGAGGGAGCATTCAGGGGAGCTTCTGACGGAGCAACAGAAGGAGCTTCGGATGTTGAAGGCGCCGGAGTGAGAAGAGCGGCCGGCGGCGGAGCAGCAGTGGCTGCTGCAGACACAGTGTTGATCCCCATCCTCATCCCGCCGCTGCAGTGCCCTGCGGTTCCACAGATGAAGTATCTTGTACCCGGGGAGGAGAGCTTGATGACGGTGTTGCCGTCGGTGTAACTGTTTACTGCGTTCGTCGAGGAGCATGAATCGTAGTCGGCTTTTGGTACCTCTATTACCGAGTGCTGAGCTCCATATGAGAAAGCTGCGGATAAAGGCGAATTAGGTGTCTGAATTGATCAGATGACTGAAATTATTTTGGTCTTGATTACGTGGATGTGATGAATCTGTTTTTGGCGATCCGAAGGTCTAATCTCTAACTCTTTAGATGTCCTGAACGTCTTGGTGAACTATAATTTGAAAGAAAGTACTTTACATAATAATAATAATAATAATAATCTATTTTGAATAGTTCATGTATCGCATTATTATATGTATTTTCCATCTTATTCGGTTCTGTCGTATCTCTTATATGTCTTTATGTCAGTTTTACTTTCATTCAATTCGTATAGTTATTGAACCAAACACGATAAATGTATTAGCTACAACAGACAACCCAAAAGTGAAGAAAAAAAAAAAAACAAAAAACGTATTAAGTGAGTGTACAAGTTACGGTGGACTTACTGAGCGTGTCGCCAGTTTTAAAAGTTTCAGCCGATGCCCATGAGCTCAGGTCGGTGGTTAGCTCCCAGCCACCAGCACCTCCGACCACATGATCTGCTCCCAATGCGGCCCGAAGAAGAACGGCTATTGTTATGAGACCCGTAAATGCTCTCAACGTTGCCATTGTGTATACTATACGAAACTTGTCAAGTTGCAAGAATAAACATAGATGAGGCTCATATATATAGATGTTGGTAGTAGAGTTGTTAGGGTTGTTGGGTTATTATCACCAGCATAAAATAAGGGAAGAATGTGCAAAGCCATAAAGGATGCTTGCTAGAATTTGTTGGATGATTTGTATTATGGAATGAGTGGGTATATCTGAATGATTTTTATTTTTGCCGATTTTAATATTGACTCACAAATGGATGGGGTTTGTTGAACACGTTGGGTTTGTTGATTATAGAGCCCCGAAACGCTTTGAATGTTTCAGTTAAGTTATTGCGGAGCTAGTAGCATAAGTTTAGGAGAGAACATGTGCCGTGGATACTAAAAAAATCACTATTTGGAATGTAGTTGACGAACATAATTGTGCTTGTATTAGACCAGTACATTATTGTTTTTGTATTAGGCTGATACATTGTTGTGCTCGTATTAGGTCGGTACATTATGCAGGAGTACATGGTATTTTTTTTATACTTTATCAGCTGCATTTATTAGGATGTATTGTCTTCTCATATTGGATATTCTGTCAAAAACAAGACAAGCTTGTTTTAATGTTGTTATCATTTGTATGTTGTAATTTACCCCCCTTTTTGATGTAAAATGTTTAGCCAACATGTGCTAACTAGTAGTTTTCCCTCTTTTTAATTCTGAGAAAGTGGGGGGGTTTGAAGATATTATATAAACCCTTACAATTGGAAAAGCTGTAACCTATAGTATTCAATTTTGTGCAGGTTGTAGCATTGAAAGTGGGAAAGCACAACTGCCACATTATTTATTTGTTCCCGCAACTTCGTACGAGTTAGCGCATTGAGAGAACATTTCTCTGATCACGGTTTAGTTGAAAAGTACAGCATTTTGGTACCAATATAATGTATAGAAAATCTTCAATTATTATCTGATGAAAACTTAACTACAAAGAATTCAAATCCATTCTCTACAGCTTAATATTCATTGTCTATGGAGGTTTAAATTCGTAAATAGAGGAGGGAATCTCTCTTTGGTATTATCTGTTAATTTATATTTCATCCTTATATACATTTATTTTCTTCAGACACAATCCACATTTTGGCTACAATATTCTCTTGAAAAAAATGGTTTTTCTATAGAGTACCCATGAGTACTCTATAAGAGAGGAGAGAGAGAGAGAGATATGAATTATGCACATAAATTAATGCAAATTAGAGGGGCTCGTGAGCTATTCATTTCTTTCTATCTCTCTTCTCCCTTATAGAGTGCCCATAGGCACTCTATAGAAAAACCGTGAAAAAAGCTACAGTAATAGTGTAATACCATGCAAAAAATTCTATAGCACCCAAGGTAAAGAAAAGCTCTATGTACCTGACTCAATTATGATGCTCACTGCAATTTGTATTTCATTAATCAACTGTGAACACATAACACACGGTTCAAGAGCCAAGTTCACTTCATTTTGCACTCGAAGGATGCAATGCTTCTACCTCTATATTTATTTTGAAATACACTAGCTCAGTACAAAACTTTAACATGGGAGTTTGAATCCCATGTCTTCTCCATTCTTGTACTCTCTCCAAACATCTATTGCACCAAAACAAGTGATGGAAACCACGCTCAACGCCATCACTATACTAACTGAGAACACAATGAGAGAAGCTCTTCCAAACTTCTCTACAGCTCTTTGAATGAGAACCAATCCAACAATAGAAGCTAAAAAACAAACCGCAGCAAATATAGCAGCTTCTTCAACAGCCTTCATTCCAAGGATCAAATACTGAACCATGGACATTGAAGATGAGAATAAAACCATAAAGGAGGTTGTTGATGCTGTTACCTTCAAAACCCAAGAGTAAAGCATGTAAAATTTTAGTTTAAGAATTCATCAAGGATGAGACTGAAATAGAAATTTTACCTGCGGAGGTATTCCAATTTGAAGAAGTACAGGATTTATGAGCATCCCACCACCAATTCCAAAGAGGCCACCTAGTATCCCTGATATAAGTGCAGCCAATGGAAAAATGACGGCAGGAAGTTCTTTCATCCTAGAATGAACTATAATTCCCTGCAGGAGAAAGTTACAGACTCGTAAAAATATTTATATTTTTCAAAGTGAGCATCATGTAAACATTTAATTTACAAGTGGTTTGTAGAAGTAATTATTGAAGTAACCTGGTTATCTTTCTCTTGATCAGGTGTTTGGTGCTGCATTTTGCGGTTCTGATACAGAATACATGCTGTAAAACCAATTGCGAGAGGAACTTGGAATAAGGTGATGAGCCAGTATAGAACTCCACAAGGCCTAATTTGTAGAATTTTCTGCATAAAGAATTTATATATTGCATATTATCAGATTAAATGGATCAACTAACCAATTAAAGAGACAAAAGTTGTCATTAAACAGAATAAATAAGCATTAAAGTTAATAGCAGCATATGTTTGTTAACAGTATTCACTAGCTGTTAATTGTCTCATAACCTGTTCTATGTACTGAGATTTCAGTCAATAATAGCATTGCGCCCCTTATATCCTCAATTCACATCCGTATTTATGTAATTGGCATATTATTTACAGTATTTTCCTGCAAGAACTGAATCTCTGCTTATTAGATTCTTTTAAAATTAAAAAACATGTTTTATGTTTATATCGATAGTTTGCTCTAGACAATTTCACATTTTTTGGCAAAATAAATTAGTCAAAGCTCGAGAATGAGCTCTTTAAACAGAACAAATTAGGCAAAATAAAATTAAGAAATAAAATGAAGTAGCCTTGTTTTAAACAAAACAGAAAATGAATTCTTACTTTACAGACTTCTGACTTAGGACGTGTCTTTTAGAAAATACAGAGTCAAGTAACTTTCGGTATTCTATTGTACTCTGTAGTTTCAATGAAATACAATACCACGTCTATAGTTTCTCTTCTATGTTATTATGTAGACACTTCCATAGTACATGACAACTAAGTTTGTGCATAGGTTGAACCTTGGTTGATTAGATTGACGCCAATAATTATCCTAGACAACTTGGATGTGACAATTAAGTTAGAGAAAACAATTAGTTCAGAACCTTAAAAAAAATAATAAGGAAATAGAGGAATATCCTTGCTGACAACGGCAACGGTGATTATTATGTTACGTATATTGTCTCTTCAATTTAGTGAAGGACTAAGAGTAGTGATAAGCGTACTACTTTTTTTCCACTATTTTGACACTACTAGAAACACAAGAGCAGGGCGATGATGACTCATCATTTCTTTTTATTACAACTTGCAAGGAACGATCCTACTCTTTTGTTTCTTGTAGTGCCAAAATAGTAGCAAAACACTTATCTTTTTTCTGAAGGACTAATGTTTCAGCTATTAAATATCTCAAAACACTGCAATTTTTCCCCCTTGCTACACTATTTTTCCTGTCACATCATGGAAATTTAAAAGAAGTACAGAATTTTTTATGTACATTGAGATTGAGATTGAGTGACAGCATCTATTATTGGTCATATAAGAACAACCCATAAAGTGCTAGCCAAAGTGGTGGATCCACACATCCTTTTCATACTTGTGCATGGATGAAAAGATATGGTTCAAAGTAAACAAGAGCCTAATACGCTATCTCTATTCAAGTCAAAATCATGAATCCTGGATCTAAAGATTTGTGTAATCCAAAAATTAGCATGACCAGGATTTGCAACCAATAGCATCAGCTCCATTGTAATCCTAAACATGATCATGTTTCTTATAATATCGCGGCGTATCGTTAATTTAGATTAACCAAGTAGAGAGGACATTATTATATATATTTAGTTCTGTAAGTCTGGATAAGAGCTAGTTGGATAAAAGAAATTGAAAATACAGCTTATATATAAATATGCTATGTCACAGCGTCACTTTAAGATGAACACAAGGACTATTTGAAACTTTTGGATGCCATCACAAGTTGATGTTATCTTGTTAGGCTGTGCAAGGTCCGATGAATAAACTAACGTCTTGTATGTGGTTTTTTTAAACGTCAACTTGAGAAGCTGAGGTAGTTCTGAACTGTGACCTGCCCAAGTGAAGTAGAGGGGTTTTATTAAGCGCGATGGTGTTTTTGCGATTTTAAAAGGGAAGTATACGAGAATTTGATGCACATAGATGATGCATAGATGGGCATTATCGTATTCATTGGCTCACTTTATGCGTGTGGTGATGTAAACATTCCACAGTCTTATTTTACACATAACCCATTATCCATGCTTCACCTACTTTTCAATAAGTACACTATGTACAGGAAATGTAGATTTAATTTCGAATTCATCTTGTTCGAATGCTGAGGCCCCTTCAATTGAATCTAGATTAGATTCTGTGTTTTTATGTAATTGGCTATAGATCACTGTTGAAGCCTGTTATTCCAGTCCTAATCTGATCTATAGCTTTTGACAAACGAAAATACGCATCTTCTGGGTGAAAGGACATCGGCTATCGTCCCTTGTTGTTTCCATCACCCTCAAAGTTGTCTATTTTAGATAGGTCGTCTAGCTGCAAACGGTTGCATTAAAATTAATTAAGAATATTCTGCTTTGCATTTCCCTAATTTTATCAGCCTCCGGCCTCACTCAACCCAACGCGAGTCACCATCACTTGAAAAAGATCTCAGCAAAGCGTGCGAATGAAACGAGAAGGAAGAAATTGACATGCTCGGGCAAGAAAATTAATGATATGTGAATCGAAAGGAAGATAATTAATGGTATGTGAAGGAACC
Organism: Asparagus kiusianus; assembly: GCA_022839385.1. Lineage (NCBI taxonomy): Eukaryota > Viridiplantae > Streptophyta > Magnoliopsida > Asparagales > Asparagaceae > Asparagus > Asparagus kiusianus. Next base: position 194,512 of record BQKN01064170.1, read on the forward strand.
AAACAATATCAGATTAGACCGTGGAAGAGTTTATCCCTGAGGAGATGACACGCTGGACCGAAAAACAAGCATCTCTCAGCAAAACAACTAAATATCAGGATTCAGATCCTCTCCAGTATCTAAAAAGTAGTGGATGGATCACTACATAATCACAATCATTAATTATCTAGTTGGTGGTTGTGATTTTTTCTTTGAGTGCAAATTAGGAATGGGTGTAATACACGGGGCTACGGTGAGTGTTAGATTTAGATTGTATTATGACAGCCTACTAAGTAATCAACGATTGAGATTAAAAATAGTGGTCTCTCCATTATTTTATTGTAGTGGAGAGGATCCAAATCCGAAATATCACAAGGCTAACGCATTAATATTGCTATGTTGAAGCCACATGATATCCACATGACCGGAGACGAATCGGGGAGACAAGTCGGCGTGGGCATCAGAGCGTCTCAAGCGCTGACGAAAAATTTAGGAACGGGGTGCATCTAAAAAAGTAACCCTTAAAAAGGAAACAAACATTTTCTCGCATGTTCCTCAAGAATATCCGAGTACCAACCAAAACTAGTAAAGAAAAAGGACAGAAAATTAGTACCACATACCTTATCACCCTTATCAGCAATGACAACGTGAAGCACAAAAAAGGTCAACCACACCACCACCAGAACCACCATCTTCCTCCACTGAATACTCCCTTCAAATCCCCCACCGCTCAACAACAGTGGCTCCTCCTCCTCCTCGCCATCCTGGGCCCCAATGATCCCAGATCTCCTCACCTCCTCACTCTCAGCTCCCCAGCACCTGAACCCAGCTTCAAAAGTCTTGTAAGTAGAGAACCCAAGAAACAGGGCAAAGAGGACCGTGATCAGCCACTCCGGGAGCATGACATTGCCCAGAACTCCAGCACTAACGCCAAGCAGCATGCTTGGCTCCGAGAGCAGAGCAATATCGTAGTCTATTGAGGATTTGGGGTCAGCGAAGAAGACGAGGGTGTAGAGGACATTGGAGAGGGACCCACCAGTGACCATGAAAGCGGAGAAGGTGCTGGCTGTCTTGAGGTCGAGGCCGGCGACGAGGTTGATGATGGGGAGGTAGAGGGACCCGCCGCCGACGCCGCCCGCGCTCGAGAGGGAGGCTGCTATGAAGCAGAGGAGACCGGCTATTAGAGTTCTCAGGGTACTCATTGAGAGTCGTCTTGGTTAATTTGGTGTTTGAGGAGAAAGTTTGGTTTTAATTTATACGAGGAAGATAGGGAGTGAGAAAATGAGGAATTTTGATGGGATTAATTTGGTTTTGGGAATAGAAATTAGTGAGTCAGTGAGGTTTCTATGAGGGCTTAATTAGGACCAGAGATTTGATGGTGTGGTGCGGGCTGAGAAACAGAATAGTTGAAGTTTTGTTTTTGTGCTTCCTACTAATGCTAACAGTAAAAAACTCCTGCCACCCCCTAGAAGTAGAGAGTGACTATAGATGGTCATATTAATGTGTTATTTGATTAATAACTTTTATATTACCATACTTTCATTTGTAGCAGTGTTATTATACTTTTTGAAGATAGTTCAACAACAACGTGTCGCTTCGAAGTGAGGTTCATGTTACTTTGAAACAAAATTTGTATTAAACAAGTCTCTCACCCTTTTTTTAATCTCAACTAATATAGTAAGTCCTTTCGAAAGTCTCAATAATCCATCCTAAATCTTAAAAGCTGGGAATTCTTGTCCTATTATCAAAGGAAAAATGATACAAATACACCTTGTGCCACATCCTCTCTCTCTGCTACAATACACAGGGCCCACATGAGATTTTAAAAAAAATCCGGTGATGGCAGAGAGAGAGGGGATGTGGCACAAGGTGTGCATGGTGGTGTGCTTGTAGTGCCACCCTTATCAAAGTGCTGTTCTATCATGCTGGGACTAGGACTAAAATTATGGTTTTTCTTATTTTGGCCCCTAAAAATCATAAAGTCTCCAACAATCTGGTATATTTTTAAATAAGTCCCCGCAAATATGTAAGTTCTCTTAAGTAAGTACATAAATCGCAAATATTTTAAATAGATCCGCAATATCTCTTAGTTCTCTTAAACAAGTCTCCTGCGCTAAAAATTAATAAATTTACTCCCAATTAATTAAATTACATCAATCTTATTTGCCCTCATCTTCCTCATTTAGTACTAAGTAATACCTTCAAGGCTTCAACAAAATAGAATAGAGATTTATCAACGAATAACAATCGGGAAAGAAGCGGAAGGGTTTCTAGCACAAAATGTATAGGGCAGAAGAGGGCAAAACGGATAAGATTAATGAACTTTAGTTTACTTTGAGTTAACAGTTACCGATGTGGGGAATTATTTAAAAAACTTTTAGATTTGAAAGACTTTTAAAAAACATAATATTAGAGCTCAAAGAATCGGTTATTTAAAATATATAAGCTAGATCTGAGGGACTTATTTAGCAATAGGATAAATTTTCAAAAGAGACCCATTTAGAAACTTATTTGTAAAAAACGACCTATTCAAAAATATTTGCCAAATTCGACTCAGTTTCAGCCAATTAGCTAAAATTGGATTGAATTTGGCAAAAAAACATCAAAAACTTCACGGGGTTTCAAATCCCGTGAAGTTTAAGTCCCCCACCATTAATGTGTTGATTAGGGAAGCCAAAGCTTCATGGGGTTTGAAATCCCGTGAAGCTTATAACTTCACGGGATTTCAAGTCCCGTGAAGCTTCAGGCTAAATTTCAGAGAGCATCTGAATTTAGCCTGCAACTCCACGGGATTTGAAATCCCGTGGAGTTGGGGCATGGCCTATATAAGGCCTACGCGATTTCTTATCGCGTTTACCCGACGATTCATCTCTCTCTCTCTCTCTCTCTCTCTCTCTCTCTCTCTCTCTCTCTCTCTC
>BQKN01064170.1:197418-227158 GCA_022839385.1 Asparagus kiusianus
CTCTCTCTCTCTCTCTCTCTCTCTCTCTCTCTCTCTCTCTCTCTCTCCCCTCTTGGCTCCTTCACTACCAAACCCTAGACCTTTTCTACCGCCGCACCCCGTTGTCGCTGCCGCCACTACCGCTGTCGCTATTGCTGCCGTATTGTCCATCGACAATCGTTGATCCCGCCACTGTCACCATCGGAGTTCACTGAAAATTAGGGCATTGACAAATTTTAGGTAAAATCTTTAAAAAAAATTCTCCTAATTTTTTACATATTCTCACTATTTCATGCTAATAATTTGTTTAAATTTAGATTTTGAAATATTTAAGAATTTTGTGAAGAAAATTTAAAGAAATTTGTGTATGAAATTAGAGAGAAAATTATCGAAAATTGTAAAGGTTAGTGTATTATAAAGGTTTGACTTTTGGTTAAAATTATGGATGTCTAAAATTGATATTAAAGGATTTAATGATAAATAATATTTTTTGTGTTTTTCGTGTAATATTGGTATTGGATTTTTTACTCTTCAGAGGTAACAATAAACGATCGAATCACAATTCTTTGTTCATATGATAGAAAGATTAACTATCTCAAGAATAGTATGCCCGTATATGAAGGAGGTGTGACGAAGCCGTTGTTTATATCAAAATCATGTACTTTCGATGAATTGGTTAATGACTTACACAAACTTACATTAACTAATCCAGTGAGTATCACCTCAACGTTATTTACAATTATCCTATTACAGGGAATAGAACAAGTGTCATTCAAATATCAAGTGACTACGATATGGGTCTTATTGGAATATTACATGATGAGAAGTGTTCGGTGGAATTATTTATTGAAAAACATCACAGAAATTTGAGTAAAGCGGTGAATCACGACAAAGTATACTCTTGCATATTGGAGGACCATATAGTTGACTCCGTTGCTTTTTTTATCTCCGCAACAAGATATATGATGGACACAACCACAATACTTGAACGGTCCTTCGCTTATGGGCACTTCAAATGCCTTCGATGATAGCGCTCCCCATCAAGATATAATACCTTCCACATGAGTGATGATAGAAGATGATAATGCAAGTGTCCAATCCGAGGATGATGATGAAGAGGATGGTTTACAAATCAATAACATGACTTGTTTGATAGATCGTGATGAAGGGGACAACTAATATATTGACCGATGTTACTCTAACAATGAGTATGTCGTATTAGAGGATCCGCCGCCCGATGAACTTTATGGAGAAGAATGGATTGATAAATCTATGATAGAAAGTATTCTTATTAGCACTAATGTAGTTCATGATACACAATGTAAGGACTTCTCATTCAGAAAGGGCGATCTATTTGAAAGGAAGGAGAAATTAATTCATGCACTTCATTTATGGGCCATCCAAAAAAAAATGTCAAGTTTAGACACACAAAAAGCAATGCAATAAGCTATAATGTAGTTTGTTTTTACCGAAAAGATGGCTAAGAAGAAGATAGTGGTGGGCACCACGACATCAATGAAAAATGTCATTGGAAGCTTAATTCACGCTTGGGTGTAAGAGTAGACGGACAATTTAAAATAACACACTACAACCGACTTCACACCTATAGCAATCCTCGATTAGAGATAAATCATAAACACGCGTCCGTCTCTTTTGTATATCGATTGATTATGCCTAAACTAAGGGAGAATCTTGATCTAAGACTAAAGGATATTCGTCTTTTAGTGCATAAATGGACCAACTTGGATGTATCATACAACAAGTATTGGAATGCTCGGAGGAAGGCGATGATAAAAATATTCAGAGATTAGGATAAATCTTATGAGATCTTACCACATTATCTTGAAGCTCTCAAAAAAGAAAATTCGGGGACAATGTATGAAGTATCATCAGACCTCATTGATGGCGGAGATAGACAGTTCACAGGTGTATTTTGAGCATTTGGACATTGCATTGAGGGATTCAGATATTGTCATTCTCTTCTTAGCATTGACGACACCCATTTGTACTGTAAATATAAAGGCTTTTTCTTGTTGCAACCGGAGTAGACGTAGATGGCCGTTTATTTCCTTTGGTCTTTGTAGTGGTTGATGTTGAAAACACAAAAAATTAGGCATGATTTTTTGCATGCATTAGATATCATATCCCTAATGTGTGAACGCGGTCGATTACATTCATATTTGATAGGATGAAAGGAATCCCAATAGCACTCCATCGATATTTTTCATCGCCACATCAACATCACTATTGCTTGCGACATATTAGGGACAACTTCAAGAGGAAGCATGAACAAATGCAACTTCAAGATCTTATTTGGCAAGTTGGATGTACAACGGAAAATTAGTTTATGAGCAACTATGGGAGAAGATTAAGTTTATTTCACGAGATGTACATGATTGGATCGAGACTAGTTTGGGTTTGAACAATGCTGATAAGTGAACTTTATGTAAAGATAGCAGAAAATGATTATGTATGATGACCACTAACACTTCTGAAAGTTTCAATGATGTGCTTACGAAAGCATGCAGTATGCCAATATAATCATTAGTTGCAAAAACATTTTACAGACTTAATAAGTTCTTCCTCAGAAGACGCACACTTGGTGCAAATATCCCATTAAAGCTAACGCCGAAGGTTGAAGGCATATTAGCAGATCAGATTGTGCATGCTCAATCATTTCGTGTCATTAGATGCAGTTTTAATGAATGATAAGTCATTGAGGGAATATCACATAGAGAAATTTACTCTTACAAAGTTAATATGCTAGTGGATCACACTTGTACATGCACTTGCAATATATCACAATTACAATAGCTTTCTTATTCCCATGTTGTCAAGGCTTGTTCGGATCTACAGGATGGTGCGAGGATTTCATATTATACATTCGTTGCAGATTGATATTTAACTTATAACTATCAACAAACGTACAAAGAGTATTTTTGTCCACCATATGATAGTCGACATTGGACACAAGGCGGGCCACAAATATTACCTCCTTTGTATAAAAGGTCAGCTGGGTGACCTCGTTCTGTACGAATTAGAAATAATATGGATGACGGTCGAGAAGGAATCAAGAGGAAAAATAAGTGTAGTAGGTGCGATTAACCGGGCCACAACAAAAGCAGTTGTCCAACTAGCCTTAGGCGTTGATTATCCGGGGACAGTTGCATGGAATATATCGCTTATGGTTTTTGTAATATATAATATTTTATTTTTAATCCTTGTTCCCATGTGACAATTGTTTTGTAATATATAACATTTTCTTTTGAGTCTTGAATATGTGACAATCGTTATGCATGTTCTATTCTTATTTTTCTTTTCTATGTTGGATGTATTCTTTACATAATTTTGGCCATCAAAATACATATGATTAAGTCACTCAACTGAAAAATCTAACATATTGTATTTTAATCTCAGAGATATCCATTATGGATCCGGGACAGATGTAGCCCGACGTATTATACCTTTAGACAAATCATCGTTCACACAAGATTGACTTGGTATAAGTAAAAAATGTTGTATATATATTCCTTATTTTTTGCGCTAGTTTTAATTTTTCTCAATAAATTTTATCAATTTTGATTAATGTGCAGTCCGTAGCAGAAATCAACATAGTGAACCATTCCCAGAGTCACTCGGGCTGGGAGATGGGGGATGATCGAGTACTACAATAAGTAGCTCAAGTCGGGTTTTGTGAGTGTTCATCGGTGACAGAGGAGGCGGGGAGCAGGGGTGGGGGGAGTGAGGGGAAGAGGTAAGAGAGGGAGAGGAAGGAGAAGAGGACTTTTGGGATGTATGTGAAATTTAACAATATGATTATGAATTTCAAGAACGATATGGTTAGACTGTTCAAAATTATTACTTTTGTGGATCGATTATTATTTATATATGTGATTTTTTTCGTGTGTATTGTTTGATTCATGGTTGAATTTTATGAATATTGTTGCAATTCAGTATATATATAATTTTCGTGTGTATTGTTTGATTCATATATATTGTTGTGAATGAGGCGAAAATTTTATGTATATTGTTGTGAATGATGTGGAAATATTCATGTATATTGTTGTAAAATTTTTACATGTATATAATGCACACATTCTATGTATGTTTTTTGAAACCTGCAACTCCACGGTAAAGTTTTTGATGATTTTTCGCCAAATTCGACCTAGTTTCAGCCAGTTGCAACTGGATCAAATTTGACAAATATTTTCAAAATATGTCATTTTTTACAAATAAGTTTCTAAAAGGATCTATTTTAAAATTTTGTCCTTAGCAATATGTTAGATGTCGGGGACCAATATAAGAAAAACCCAAACTTTAATACTACAAATTTTCAGCCGGAAACCAGATCTTTGTCAAGGACAGGTCGAGTACTTTCCTATGCGTGTTCCTTAACTAAGCAATAAAAGCCCAACTAAACTTTCTTTGATAAGAAAAACCCAAACTTCAACGCTACAATTTTTCAGCCAGAAACGAAACCTTCGTCTAGGTCGGGTTCAATACTTACCCATTTGTCACGTAAGCAATAAAGGCCCAACTAAATCTGCTTTTATGAAGAGAAAATTTTGGGACACCCCCTAAATTTTATTAGGGGGGTTAGTCACCTAGAACTTAAAATTGGAACTTAGATAATCCGTGGGATAAATTTTAACGTGTTAGTCACATAGAACTAAAACTAGAATAAAATTTTACAGTGTTAGTCAAGTAGAATTCTAACAAAACTAGACTTGGGATAATAGTATAAAATTATTCCACTTTTTTTTTAGACAAAAATGAGAGTTCTAGTCTCTCAAATTATTCCAAGTTTTAGCTTAGAACTAGGTGATAAAAAACTAGAACTCATATTTATTTTATTATTTTTATTTTTTATATTTCTTTTTTTCTTTACTTCTTTCCTATTATAGTTATCACCATCATTAGACAATCATTATAATATTAATTGTCAATATCTAATAGTCTAACCAAAAGTATTTAATAGTAAAGAACATTATTGTAAGCAATTATCAAGCAATAATAGTTAGTTTAAAATACATAAATAGTATTTATATCTTCAAAATACATAAATATATATATTTCATGATTATAAAAATTCATCTCTCGTTATTTTATCAAAATATCCCACTTGACAAAATTATTTTTATTTATCCCACTAAAATATCCCACTAGCGAAAAATTATTCCACTTTAACAATTATCTTATTTTGCATAAAAATTATTGTTAGGTCTCATGTTATGAGCCTACAACTTCTAATCTTGTTTTGATTATAACAAACAATTTCTAATATTGTTTGTCTAGTGTTTATGTTTTCTTATTAGGTATTCAAGACAAACAATATGTTAGAGGTTGGATAGATTGAGCCTTCATGATCACATCAAATGGAGGATTGGCGGAATAGTGGAATGAAGCCATTACACATCAAGTCATATTCAAGTTCAAGCTTCATCTGCAACCAAGATGAGCATATTGAAGATCTATCAAGCTTTGGTATAATTAGTTGTTTTGTAGCATATATTGTGTGAATATATTTCAATCTCAGGCTTCATCCGCAACCAAGATGAGCATATTGAAGATCTATCAAGCTTTGGTATAATTAGTTATTTTGTAGCATATAATTAGTTGTTTTGTATACACACACACACACACACATACAATTTTGATTTTATTACAAAATGAGTTTATTTGAGAAAACAATGCAATATTGTTTTATTAATCTTGTTTACATTATATTCGTGTTTTATAATGTTTATAAAAACATTTCATAAAGTTTTCACATGTTCTTACATGTCAAACTTTATTTTCAAGATTCATCAAAAACATGTATTATATATATTTTTGATAAACGTTAAGTTTTCACAAATATGAGGACCTTTTTACAAAATTCTTTTTCAAACATGTTTGTCAAAATGTTTATAAATTGTTTACAAAATTTCACATTTTTTAGAATTTATTTACTATTTTTTACAGAGCCTTGAAACTTAATTTTAAAATCTATTCAGGCTGATAACCTGTTATCAGTCGACTGGTCAGTTAACTGGTCAGTCAACTGATGACATCAGTCGAATAATGTGTCGACTGATGAAAGTGCCTGCAATCATCAAAAGCCTCTTTTTCATTTTGGTCGACTCCAGTCGACTGATGATCCATCAGTCGGTTGATAAAAAGTTCATCAGTCGACTGATAAACTGTCGATTGCCTGTAACGGTCAGCTCATCAGTCGACTGATGAAACCCATCAGTCGACTGATAAGCCTTTCAATGGCTACTTTTATGTAGTTTCTAGATTTTTGGTTTTTGAGCTGTTTTGTCTTTTTCTATAGGTTTTGGCTGATGTCTTGAGTGCCTATAAATACCCCAGTGCATTCAACTCTTACAGTAAGGAAGAAAATTGTTTAGTCAAGTTTTTAAAGAATTTAGTTTGTGTTTAAGCATTGTTTTAAGTTTGTTTCAAAATAGGAGTTTTTTACAAGGAGGAAGCTTTTTGATTTCAACTGAGGAATTCATCCTCATCATCTATCTACAGCTCCTTGTGTTTATAGAGAAGATTTTTAACTCTTTTATCTAGCTTATTTATCTTTTGATTTTTATATTCATATTTTATCTAGTCTTATTTGAGTTAGAATTTTATTGTTCTCATTTATCACTCACACCTCAATTGAGCTTTTAATATTATTCATACAATATATTGTCATAGTGTTCTCATTCATTGTTAGAGAACAAATCATTGTACTTGAGCCTTATTGTGAGAGTATCACTTTGTAATACACATTTACACCAAGAGGAGTGTGTGGCGAGGATGTAGTCGATACCAAGAGGAGTGGTGTCGGTAGTAAAATATAGAAAGAGGTAGTAAAGCCGAGCACTTGAGGGAGGAGATACGTGAGGATCAACACTTGATGTTGTAGTTTGTGTATGTATATTGTGAGAGATTTGTAGAGTTTTCGGTATGCTAGAAAATAGAGTGTGTAGAGAAGTTCTGGCTTCCAAACCGGGTGTATCGATAGTGGAGTTCTTCCCGGGAGTGTGGAGCGGAGATGTAGGACGGAAGGTCCGAACTCCATGATCATACTATTATGTTTGGATTGCTCTTTGTGTCCACTATTTGTTTATATTATTTCTTTTTTATTTTCCCCTTTGCATATATATTGTTACATATATCTTATTGAATATTATCATTGTTAGGATATATTTATTAATTAATTTTAATCGATATTAATATCTAATAAGATTCACAATAACCCTATTCACCCCCCTCTAGGGTGCTTTCAATTGGTATCAGAGCACTTCCTAGTGGCACTGGGTACTTTTAATTGGTATCAGAGCTTGGTGTTTTTTGATTTGAGGTTTAACCACCTTGAGTTAAAGATCCCTTGTTATTTTTTTGGTAAATGAACTGAATTTTATTCATTTTCCAAATTGTGACATTGTGAAGAACGTTCTTCTTTTTATTTTTGTTAATCTTGTTTTGATATTATTTTTTCTTGCTTGCATAATTTTATGGACATGCACGGTGCACCTATTCTTGGTTATGTTATTAATATTGCTCCTAGAATTAGTAATTTCCCCTATGAAGAATAGTGTACTAGATTTAATATTTTTGCTAGATCTACAAATATCGATATATGAAAAATTATTGAATGCGCTTATATTGTACCCATTACGGAGAAATCTAAGTGGAGTGATAATGATGTTAGATTGTTTGCTATGAACAAGTCTTTGTTAGAATTTCTTATTGATACCTTTGGCTTATCTTTTGCTAACAAACTTGATTCTTTTGATAGTGATTATACATTATAGAAATTAATAGAAGCATATCAAGGGGACTTGGAGGCAATTCGACAACATTTGGAGGATTCGGCTTCAAGTTCAAAAGGAGCCTCATCTTCATGCATACGACCACTAGGCGATAGCCCTAGTGAGGTACGTGAGTCCGACAATGATAATGATTTTATTTTTGATGAGTGTTTTTGGTGAAAGTTGTTTCCATTGTCGATTCGATTAAAACTTTAATCGTTTACAGAAAATTACAATGAAAAATAAACAAATTATAACTCTCAAAAAAATAACACAGAAATCGTTTATCGAATTCTGTTTTGTAGGACGTTGCCTGTGCCGAGAGTGCTTTGGCTCGTGGACCACCGATTCACAGATTGTGAGGGTGTTTAGAGATCCTTCCTTCGTTTATCGAAGTAGGGATTTGAAGCGAATATCTTATCGATGTAAGATGTTCACTCTTCCAAAGATCAAGTCTGAGCTTAGATCTTTAGGAATCACCAAGTGATGTTTATGAAAGGTGAAAATTTTCTCTTTCTTCCTCAAAATCACCAAAAGCTCAAGCCTTTTTGCTCCAATCTGCTCTCTGTCCTTTGTTTCGTGTCTAGGGAAGTATTTATAGGGATAGGAGTACACAACAGTAGAACCGGGGGCGAAATAACTAACCAAATGACTGCTCTTTGGCCGCGCTAGTCAACACTGCCACGGCTATTGGCGCGTCAGTGTGGACTGCCGCGGCCAAAGGAACGGTTACAACCACGTCCCATCGTGCTTGAAACTGTTCTCCCACGATTTTTAACCACTTCTTTCATGGTTTAACTGCTTGTCCACGTCAACACACATTCTATTTCTGATATGCCGCCACGTGGACTTTAAAAAAAATCATCGTATAACTGCTTTGTAACCGCCGCGGCACCCCCTATAGTTTGCGCGTCACCATGAGCTGCCGCGCCTAAGGCGCGCCACCATGGGCTGCCACGTCTAAAGCGCGTCACCATGGGCTGCCTGTTGGTGTAATTTATACACATTGTTCTCTTCTTATTCTTGAGTTGTGTTTGGATATCTATGAGCATTTTTTGATGCCTACAATGAGCTCGCATATGAATATAAAAAATTATTGCATGACCATAAGAAATTAAAACATAACTTTAAAGAATTAAAAAACAAGCATGTTCAATTAAAATCCGATCATGAATCCCTTATATCTAAGTTTGATTTCATTGCAAATGAAAATGTTAATCTTAAAGAATGCAATGAAAAATTAAGATTGGATATTGCATGTTTGACTCATGATAATAATAATACCATAATAGAAGTAGAGGCTAATAAAAATAATTTAGATACTATTGTTTGTTCTACTTCTTGTGACAACACATATATTTCAAATGATGAGTTGAATCAAATAAAGAAACGCATATCATCCTTAGATTTAATATTAAATACATGTATTGCCAACAATGAAAAGCTTATGGACTTGTGTGTAAAGTCTCATGATAATGTTTCTAAGAAACCTATTTACTATGCACACATGTATAACAAAACTTACAAAGTGTTCTATTTGCGGCCGAAAAGGCCATATTGCTAAGTTTTGTTATGATGCACAAAAACCCACCATGCCTAAATATATTTATCCTTTTGCATACCATCAAGCTTCTCCATCTCATACACATGTACACATACATAGTGATAATCATAAACATGCTCATGTGTATAAGTGTAAATTTTATGGTCATTTTGGTCATTTGACCAAATTTTGTTTTGATTTGAAAAATGTTTCTCATTTGCAAAAAGCTTTAAATAATTTACTTTTTTTGCGAATGATTTCCGTGCACCACCACTTGGTCAACACAAACCTTTTAGACCCTTTCATTGCACACGTTGCAATCAAAAAGGTCACGTATATGAATTTTAGTTTGACCGCATCCGTGCACCATACACGCCCAAATGAGTTCATAACCCAAGGGCCTTGAGTTTTAATGATAGGGGTCATGTCCCTAGACTCTTAGGTACCAAGAGTAATTGGGTACCAAAACATGTTTAATCTTTAAAAATGAATTCTTTAACTTTTTAGTTTTTCATGTTCTTAAAGATGTTTTCTATTTAAAGTTTTATAAACAAAATTGAAAACAATTCTGTACTTAGTATTTGATTTGAAAAGTTATCATTCATATTTTTTCATGATTCTCTTTCATAGATTTTCATGTTCTCATCCTTATGAATATATGATTTTTATCAAGATGATTTTTTTGCTAAAACATTATGTTTTTGTTATTATACCTTGTTTTTAATTTTTTTAGATTGAACTATGTGTTTATGTTTATATGATCATTTTAAATCACTCTTATGATATCATTTATGTGTTTGAGCTTCCGGATCATCTAGTTGTGGTTTATAATATATTCCTTATGTAGTTTGATCAAGTTCTAACAAGAAGAATCTTCTATTGATCAGACATTTTTTAGATATATATACTTTGTTTTCATGTGTTGAGACATCATTCTCATAATAATGTATTTCTATATGTTCTCAATGAATCATGATTTATGGTTTGATAACTTATGAATTTTCTTTTGGATTTATTGACAAATCATTTGATTCTTGATTTGTGATTTTTAATCTTTAATTTTAATTTTTAGAATTTGTTATTATTTTTGATATATCCTATGGATATATTTCTTTGTGTTAGACTCTCGTGACACGTTGTATTGATGATACACATATGAGTGTTCACTTGGTCTTGTATGTGAGTGGTGTTTAGCATAATTTTATCTATGCTTGCTTATATTTGTTTGCCATGTTCATAATTGCATATTTTTTATATGGCATTTTAATAGGGGGAGCAATTCCTATATCTTTTTATGTTTTATACTCACTCATGCCTATTGATAGGGGGAGCTTTCGCTCTCTTATTCTTTTATTTTCCTCATTTTGATGTTGCCAAAGGGGGAGAAACAAATGGATTGTGAATATATTTTAAGAGTAGTGTGCTTTATTATATATCTTATACACTCTTTATGTAGATTGTTTGTCATTATCAAAAAGGAGGAGATTGTTAGGTCTCATGTTATGAGCCTACATCTTCTATTCTTTTTTTATGATTACAAATAATTCCTAATATTGTTTATCTAGTGTTTATATTTTCTTATAAGGTATTCAAGACAAACAATATGTTAGAGGTTGGATGGATTGAGCATTCACGATCACATCAAATGGAGGATTGACGGAATAGTAGAATGAAGCCATTGCACAACACGTCATATTCAAGATCAAGCTTCATCCGTAAACAAGACGAGCATATTGAAGATCTATCAAGCTTTGGTATAATTAGTTGTTTTGTAGAGTATATTGTGTGAATATATTTCAAGCTCAATATATATATATATATATATATATATACACACACACAATTTTGATTTTATTACAAAATGAGTTTATTTGAGAAAACAATGTAATATTGTTTTATTAATCTTGTTTACATTACATTCATGTTTTATAATGTTTATAAAAATATTTCATAAAGTTTCCACATGTTCTTACATGTCAAACTTCATTTTTAAGATTCATCAAAAACATTGATTATGTATATTTTTGATAAACGTTGAGTTTTCACAAATATGAGGACCTTTTTGCAAAATTTCTTTTCAAACATGTTTGTCAAAATGTTTATAAATAGTTTACAAAGTTTCACATTTTTGGAATTTATTTACTATTTTTTACAGAGCCTTGAAACTCAAATTCAAAATCGATTCAGGCTGATAACCTGTTATCAGTCGACTGGTCAGTCGACTGATGACATCAGTCGACTGATGTGTCGACTGATGAAAGTGTTTGTATTTATCAAAAGTCTCTGTTTTATTTTGGTCGACTGACCAATCGACTGATGATCCATCAGTCGACTAATAAAGTTCATCAGTCGACTGATAAACTGTCGATTGCCTGTAACGGTCAGCTCATCAGTCGACTGATGAAACCCGTCAGTCGACTGATAAGCCTTCTAATAGCTAGTTTTGTGCAGTTTCTAGATTTTTGGTTTTCGAGCTGTTTTGTCTTTTTCTTTGGGTTTTGGCTGATGTCTTGAGTGCCTATAAATACCCCAGTGCATTCAACTCTTACAGTAAGGAAGAAAATTGTTTAATCAAGATTTGAAAGAGTTTAGTTTGTGTTTAAGCATTGTTTTAAGTTTGTTTCAAAAGAGGAGTTTTTCACAAGGAGGAAGCTTTTTGATTTCAACTGAGGAATTCATCCTCATCATCTATCTATAGCTCTTTGTGTTTATAGAGAAGATTCCTAACTCCTTTATGTAGCTTATTTATCTTTTGATTTTTCATATTCATATCTTAGCTAATCTTATTTTAGTTAGAATTTTATTGTTCTCATTTATCACTCACACCTCAATTGAGCTTTTAATATTATTCATATAATATATTGTTGGGTTGTGGTGAGTGATTTAGTGAGAGTGAGCTTCATAGTGTTCTCATTCATTGTTAGAGAACAAATCATTGTACTTGAGCTTTAATGTGAGAGTATCACTTTGTAATACACATTTACACCAAGAGGAGTGTGTGGTGAGGACGTAGTCGATACCACGAGGAGTAGTGTCGGTAGTAAAGCCTAGAGAGAGTAGTAAAGCCGAGCACTTGAGGGAGATGATACGCGAGGACCAACATTTGAGGTTGTAGTTTGTGTATGTACATTGTGAGAGATTTGTAGAGTTTTCGGTAAGCTAGAAAACCGAGTGTATAGAGAAGTTCCGGCTTCCAAACCGGGTGTATCGATAGTGGAGTTCTCCCCGGGAGTGGGGAGCGGAGATGTAGGACGGAAGATCCGAACTCCGTGATCATAGTATTGTGTTTGGATTGCTCTTTGTGTCCACTATTTGTTTATATTGTTTCTTGTTTATTTTCCCCTTTGCATATATATCTTTGCATATATCTTATTGAATATCATCATTGTTAGGATATATTTGTTAATTAATTTTAATCAGCATTAATATCTAATAAGATTAGCAATAACCCTATTCACTCCCCTCTAGGGTGCTTTCAATTGGTATCAGAGTGCTTCCTAGTGGCATTGGGTGCTTTCAATTATTCCACAATTTTGAAGAGTTTCATAAAACGCTAGTCTTTTGAAAAGTTTCTGTTGATGTATGGAATCACACAGTCAAATGAAAGTAGATTAAGTTGACGGAGGTCCTCTAACTCTTCAAATATCAGGTCTTTGGGCAAGTTGTACTTTCTTGCACAAGTAACAAATCGTAAGAAGGCGGAGTGTGATTCCTGGGTTCTGCCTCCGACGATCAATTCAGTGGGTGGCTTGTGTGGAGAAGTAAAAAGAATTGTACTAGTTCTTAAGTTTAGAGAATGGTGAAAAAGCTTACTCTGTAATAGAAAATAATATCTTTTTTATAGTAGTGGATGGAGGGTACGATGGTAACTTCGGCCGGACATGAGCTGACGGCCAAGTCATCTTCAACTTTACAGGTGTTGGTCAAGGAGTAGCGAAGAGATCACTTTGGTATCAGAGCGCTGTGACGGTGGGTGTGTGGTGCCGACGTGGTCTGATGTGTCATAAATACTGTTGAAGGTAGAGGAATGATGATGCCATATTACATTTAATGATATTTATGGTGAGGTGATTGGTCATCAATGTAGTAGAGGGGCTCGAGGGTCGAGGCGTTTCATCGTCTTTCTACTCATCTGGTGGTCGAGTAATACTACCTTTTGAGTCACCCTCGCAAGGTATCGACCAATTAGTCGGCTAAGTGGAGTGGTTAAGTAGTCAACTCAGCCAGGGACGGTACGTAACACCTTTCGGGTCGTCGACATGTAACGCCTTTCGAGTCATCCTCGCAAGATGTCGGCATGTCGAGTCAACCGAGTTAGGCTTCTGATTATCTTGAGGCGCTGACTTGATTGTGTATAATGTGAAACACTTATCTGACATCGATTGATGATTATTCTCCATTACTAAAATGGCTACAACAGGTCATTCTCAAAAAAAAATATTTTTTCTCTCAGTAAAACCATAGGACAAAACTCCTCTAGAAATTTTAGAGTATTGTGAAACCTTTTGACAAAGTTTAGGGGGGTTCATTTTATCTTGGGGTTTTTTCTTTCTCTAGAAGTCACCTTAAAAAGAGGTAACTCAGCTTTCAATTTCAATTTTAATTTAATCAACTATCTTCCATTTAAAAATTTTATTAAAAAATTAAAATTATTCTTAAGAACTCACAATCAAAACACATGACTCATTTTTTAAATGTTAAGGTATCATTAAGATACAATTAACGTACATTAAATTTTAAAAATTTTAATTTATTTTTACATTTTTAATAAAAAATTGCCTAGAAGGTAATTGAGTGAAATAAAAACTCACTATAAACGTGATTTATTTATAATTTAAATTTAAATGTGGTTTCCGTGAAAAAAGCCCTTTACTTTTTTAAAGTTTTGTGCAAATTACCCAAAAGTTCAGGTGATTTTTGTGAAATTTACCGCACGCCAGCCTTATCCCCTCCTCCGCTTTCTTCTCGCTCCTGATCTCTCTCTTCCACCCAACAAAACGCCATGGGCCTCCTCTCATGGTGGAAGTCCAAACCCACTCCTCCTCCCTCAGCTCCAACCCCCAGCAAAGACCCCAACTCCACCTCCGCCCAAAACCCACCTTCAGAGATCCCGGGCCTCAACGGCGCTGTCGAGGTCCGACGCCGGCCGGAGGAGGTCACGGTGTTCGAGTTTGGTTCCGTGGCGGCGTCGGGAGAGAGGATGACCCTGGCTGGCTACTGCCCTGTCTCCGATGAACTTGAGCCTTGCCGCTGGGAGATCGTGCCAGCTGCCGGCGACGATGCGCCCCAGTTTCGGATCGTGTTCTGATTTTGGGTTAGGTTAGGTTTGGATTGATGGGTACTCGTTATAATCTATGAATTTTGTTTGTTTTGACGTGTGACGTCTTCTTGGGTTTTGACGGTAATGAGGAACCTAGCTGTTTCCTTTTCTCTGCCCTATTGTGAAAGTTTGCTGCCTTTTAACTTATGTGAGAACTCTTAATCTTTGGTTCTCTCTCTTTTATCTCTTGTTTATTTATATGTTCATTAATGGCTGGAATTCCTGATCATTTACCCTTTTGATGAAGAATGATCAATGATTTACCATTATTAGTGTCTGTTTAGTATGTAAAAAACCCCATGATCATGCTTCTACTTCTTCAAGGTTGTAACTTGTGAGAAGTTTATAAGGTTATTGGTTGTATTCCGATTGTTATAGGGCATTGAGAACGAGAAATGTGTTGATTTTATTTGATTTCTATGCTTGAGAACTATGCTATAGGTCTAATAGACTAACGCCTCCGAGCATTGTTGGAAAATTTAGCAACTTTTCTTGTATCTAGGGTGTCACAGATTGTGTACAGGATGCATAAGCTTATGGGTTACTGAATAGTGTTGGGTGATTGAGGTGAAGTCCAGGGTTTCATTAGCAAAATGCGCTATGACTGGTGGCATTCATTTGTTGAGGTGAGGGTACTGAGTATTGGTGTAATATCATTAATTGAGGATTAGGAATGGAGTAATTAAGTATTAGAAATTGCATTTAAAGGTGTTTGTTGTGAAGGTTTTGGTAACAAGTCTGAAGTTAATTCTGCAATGGCAGCACTAATCTGAGGTAATAAGTATATCTTCTTTAATTATTGTTTCTTTTTTACTTATGCTACTAATTGCAAGTTGTGACAAAAGATGTTCATGCATAGATTTGGTTTGGTCAAGAGAGGGTCTAGCTTGAACTTATTAGTTTTTGCAATACGCATTGGTGCATGATTGTCATAGCCTTGATTCATTGGATAAGTTGGGTCCTTAGAAGTCAGACATGTTGTGCATCAAGGTTTGAGCCTCCCATCATATAGGCCTCTGTCCAGATTTTGCTTAAACGCCATATTTGGGAAAGCCTTTATTCTTTTACTTTTAATGTATCATTTTATTTTGATGATGCTTCATCAATTCCATCTTAAATTAGTTCTGTAAATTTTGAAAACTATATGGACAATATGAAGTTCAATATGAGGAACATGCGTGAACTAGCTTCTGATTCCTGCATGAACTAGCTTCTGATTCTTGTGACAAATATCATATCTCGCCTAGCATGTAAAGCACAGCTTGTGATTTGTGTAGATAAATCAGTCACCTTGCTATTATATCAGGAACAAAGGTTTTATCCCAAATCTTTTCTATTAGCGTCATGAAGTTTTCCATTTTATGTCAGAAAAAACTGCATATTAGTATCTTAGACAAATGGTTTCAGGTCATGCATCCTTGCAAGCATCTAAGCTTTGGCCATCATGTGATGGACTCGTGTCGCTTCTAGTCTCTGATCTCATTTCATTCTATCTCAAGAGAATGGCCAGCAGTGTTTATGTTAGAGCTCGATTTTGAGACATATGATTCACTTACACTTGAAGATGCTTGTATACGCTGTTACTAAATCAAAGAGCTTTTTGCCGGAATCAGACTTATCTTTGATGACTCTACTTCGTGGATATGGTATTCGCCTGAATTTTTCCTTGGTAGATGGTAACCATTCTTATTTCCATTTCTAAACTTACAAACGAGTCTTGAACTCTTCGAATCCTGTATATCTATTATTGATGGCAACATGTAAAATCCCAGCACGCTGTTTAGTGATGAGTGAGAAGCTTATATGCCACATTTTTGTTTGCCCCTCTCCTAGAGAGAAGGTTTGGCTATTAATTGGGATTGCGTGAAATGCGTATTTGAGTTTTGTCTGGTCACTCTCTTGTTCAAAAATGCGCTGCTATCAGTAAAGAGTGGCCCTTGCTCTACTGATGTGAACTTTCTTCGGTTTCTCTTTTATGGATTTGTTATTATATTTACAGCAAGATAACTGGTAGTTTTTTTGCTGTCAATTTTGTGTTCCAAAATTAATTGGATATAAAAAATTATCAAAAATATCATACTATATTCCAGACAATTACAAGCTCAGGGATTGATGTTGTGGTTCTTAAGGAACTGTGATATTGCATTTACAAAGTAATACGGGTGTCCTATGGTCTATGAGTTATGATCATTACCATAACCATCACTGCTTTTAAGCATATACTCAATGAATTTCAGCTCCTTTGCTTACTTTTTCTCCGCATACTGCCCTGTATGCAATTTACAAGCGGTTTATTTTAGTGATTCCCTCATCTGAATTATTAAGATAATCTAGTATGGAGTGGTACTTTCCTCTGTTTTCATTAGACAAAAGGTCTAACGAAACTTAGAACTTTGGTCATAGAAACTACGATCGTGATAATTTTGGATTTTTCCTCGATTAGACGTCAAGGGCGCTAGTGGACATTTGTAGCACCACCACAGACTGAAAAGTCCACATTGGCCCAATCTATACAGTGCAAGTGAATTCGCCTGAGCTTCAGGGAGATAAACATTGAGAATCAGTGGATAGGATACTCGTAGTCTCCAATGGCCTCCAATCTCCTCAGACCCCATTTACAAACCACTCTCAAGGCTTCACCTCCAATCTCAATGCCCCCTTCATCACTCTCCTTCACAAATCCATCTCCACACAAACGCACACTGTGCTCTTTCCCACCCACAAGCAGAGAAGAAGCCATCTCCCAAGCAAAGCTCTCCCTCTCCTCCACCCTCAAGAAGCCCCTCAATAACCCGATCCCCGTCCCCACGAGAAAACTCAAGAAACTCACCCAACCAAGATTTCGTGTCGAGATCCCTGTCGTCGACGACTCACCCAACTCACTCATCCAGCTAGCCTTCGAAGTCTTTGCTAACTTACCCATCACAAGAAAAGGCTCAATTCCAGCCACACTTATCCTCTGGCCTAATCCCACATTGGCGCAATTAGCCCTTCAGACTTTTAGCTCAGCTACCTCAGTTACCAACTCAGACTTGAGCTCAGTCAGTACTGAGATTTTGAATTCTGCTGACTTGGCCGTTTTTTTGGCGCCAGAGAAGTCTCAAGTTGAAGACATCAAAAGGGTAACAACCAGCTTGTATCCTAAGCCTGTGGTTCTCTTTAATCCCAATTGGGCTTTTGATGAGGAGAAGGATTTTGAAATGGGGAACTTTCTTGAGTCTTTTGATGTGGTTTATTCTTTTATGGGGTTAGAGGTTAGAGGGGTGATTAAGAGGAGGAAGGGGGTGGTGTTTAAGTGTGTGAAGGATGGGGTTGTGAGTGGTGAAGTATGGGAGGTGATGGTGGAGGATGAAGAAGGAGAAGAGAAGGGGAAGTTGAAGGTGGTTACGAGGTTTAAGCGAAGGCCGACAATAGTTGAAGTCGAGAGCGTTCTGTATAATCTGATGGCGGCGAATTCTCCAGTGACCAGATCTGTCAAGTTTCTGAAAGATCTGGTTTCAAATGTAACAGGGAAGAAGGAAAAACAGTGAGTTTGGTAGTACTTAGTCATTTTGTTGCACCTGGTCAGTTTTGGTTGTATGAACTTTGCGGTGATTATTCTTGTGATTCTTTCAACTTGTTATGTGACTCTTTCTGATAATGAGATGTTTCTTCAAAGGTATCTGAGAAATAAAACGTTGTTAAAAGCTATTTTTGGGGCTTATAACTGAAAGATAATTGTGCGAGTAATTTCCACCATTTGAATATAATTATACAAGAAAGGGTCATCAAGGATTAATGAGGAAAGAGTCAGATTGTAGTGTCACCTTGGAAATTTGGGTCCCTTGGGAAGTAACCTCTCTAATCACTAGAATCAGTCAGGGGAGGTTAAAATTTGGGCTTCACAGTTTAAACATAATTCTGCGTGCTTATCTTCTGTATTAACCCATAATGAATAGGTTTAATTATGGAGTAGCCAGAGCTCATTTCTACATTTCACATCATGTGCAAATTTTAAAACACCTATTAACAAATCTCATATTTTGACTTCTGATGCTTCTTCTATTGCAAGCTAAGGAGCTCCCTGGCCTTCTCAAGCAAGATTAATCCCACATATCTTAGTCAAAGTAATCTGTATAAATTAATCTCAAATCTTCCAAGAGAAGAAGAAACCAGCATCCTATATCAAAATCTTGCAAATATGCAGCTATTAAGGGACCATAAACATCTAGTGGGAAAATATCTCACCTTAACATGCGGATGAGTAGCGACAGAATCAGCAACTTGCCTGATTCCATCCTTCAGTTCATCATTTCCTTTCTTCCTCTTAAATCAGCAATCAGAACCGGCACTCTATCAAAGAGATGGAGACCTCTATGGAAATACAATCTCTCTTCAGCCACTTCTCTAGAATTCGCTGAAGAACTTTCAAGAACGCAATCACCAATGCAGTTTGTGGCCTCTGTTGATCGATACCTACAACTCCATGAAAGCAAGAAGCTTGACAAGCTCCGGATTCTCCTCTTCCCATTTGATATTTACTTGCCCAATTTAGAGGAGTGGCTTGGCTTCGCGGCAGTGAAGGGAGTTCAGCAGCTTCAACTTGACCTGCTTGAAGAATGCAAAGTTAACCGAGATGGAAAATTCACTGATAGAAGAAAACCAATCAAGCTGCCCACTTCACTATTTGATTGTGTTTCATTGACACATCTGAGTTTGAGCTGCTGCAAGTTTTGCACCCACTTAGATTTCAAAAGGTTATGTAATCTCCACTCGCTCTCTCTTTCAGATGTTAACATCGATGATAAAACTTTACTAGGCATTCTAGCTGACTGTCCGCTTCTTGAAAGCCTGAGCCTACGGAACTGTCACCATCTAGAATCTGTTAGCATTTCCGGTCAGGATCTCAGACTTGAGAGTTTAACAATAGTGGACTGCTTAGGAATGTGCTTCCTTGAGATTTCTGCTCCAAGACTCAGATCTCTTCGTGAGTATGGTCGGATTCATCAACGTCATCGCTTCATAGATGTCTCTTCCTTGGTTGATGTCTTCATCTCTTCAGTTGGCAGAGAAGGATTTGGCAATTACACAAAGAGATTATCTGATCTTACCCATGTACAGATTCTTACAGTATGTACAGCGACTCTTCGGGTATGGTTCAAGTTTCCTCATATATTTTCATCTTTAGTCTTGATCTTGTATTGAACTTTTTTCCTTCTTGCATGTATTAGCAAGTTGGTGGAGCCGCAGGATATAATCCCCAAGAGTTCGGATTAATCCAGCTGCTAAAGCTGCAAGAATTGCAACTTTTAGTAGATTTGATGTCTGAAGAGGAACTGAAGAACATCTTTACCTTCTTTCACTTCTGCCCGGCTCCCAATATTGAAAAATTCTTCATCAGGGTAAGTATCTACTTCGTTTTCTCTCTCTTTCAAATTCTTATGCGTGAGAAGATTGTTTTCTGATCAAATCTACGAAACCTGCAGCTTCCTGTAGACCCTAATGATCTCAATGGGATAAGCTCCGATTTCAATGCTTTCAAGAAGCCACAAGATATCACCTTTAACCATCTTAAGGTAGTCAAACTGAACACTTTTAGAGGGAGCAATACGGAAATGATATTGGTAAAGTTTCTTCTGCAAAAGGCTGTTATATTAGAATATTTGGTAATTGTTGCACCTTCAATTGATCTTGAGAAAGGAGCTGATGCTGAATCTACCAATTCATCTTCGCAATGCAAGAATAATGAAATAATGTGTTCGCAAATTTTACGTGACAAACTATCAATGCTACCTAAGGCATCTCCCAATGCCAATATCATATTATGTGACTTCATGGAAGATGATACTGGCTTCAATCCATTGCACACAGAGCTCTATTGTGAACGTAGTCTCTTCTCTTCTGTGTGTGAGCCCAGTATTTACAATTATGTCAGTGACTAGATACTGACGCTCATTTGTATATACCTTTCAGCACTGTATAAAACCAAGTACAAAATTGTAATACCATCCGTGAACATGGTAATATTGTTGTGCACCGCGGAACTCGAATCACACGAAAGTGCACGAACAAGAACGAGGTAAAATCACAACCACATCAGCAAAACGCAATCACCACAGCAAGACAAACGAATTTTAGGTGATTCGTCAAGTTGCCTACGTCCACGGGGCAATGAGGGGGGAGTTCTTACTATTAGAAATCAAAAGAATACAAATATGGTTACAAATTTCACTAATAAACCCTAGAATAAAGCTCTCTAGATCTCTTACAAATCCTCCCACAAAGGATGCACAATACTTTCTCAAAAGTTTGCTCAAATCGTCCTTGCTTAACCCTAATTAATCAGATTTAGGGTTATATACCAACTCAAAACGAAACAGATCAGGAAACCAAAACCTGACTTAGACCCGACTGGCGGTCGACCGCCAAATTCGTCGCGGTTGACCGCCCAGGAACGACAGAGACATAAATCAACTACAGTGTTTAGCAGTCGACCGCGGCGGTCGACCGTCTCCAACTCCAGAATCTGTTTTCGACCTGTGCACGTTTTCGGTCGACCGCAGCTGACTCGCGGTCGACCGGACAGCCTGAAAACTGTCTCTCTGCTGATTTTTTCTGAGCTGTTTGTTGCCATGTTCGCCACCTCTACAAATATATATATATTATTTTGTTTCCAACAACATTTTGAGGACATATCAAATTGCTGTCGAGTTTGCCAATTAATTAGGCCTGTTTGGCTGCCACTTTTTTGGGTTGTAACTGTAGGTGTCATGTGCTACGGTATTACAATCACCTCCTCTGGTTGGTTTGTTAAAATGGGTGTTAGCTGAGTAGGCAGATCTTTAGCAATTCTTCGCAACAGGCAAGGAACTGGGCTCGTGTTACTGTAGTTGTCTGAACTCTGCAGTACTGCAGCTAGTGTGCATTTTTTTAAAAAATTTAATCAAACAGGCCCTAAGCCTCTGAAATGATATTGAGTTTCTACTTTCATTTTAGCAAGTATAAAGGTCTACAGTACACATTTTTAAGTCTGTTACTCAGTGACATGGATGATGGATGTATAAGAAACGACAGTAGAAGTTTGGTTATCTTTCAGTAGTAACTATAATATCAGCACCTAACATTTCATACCTAGTTAACTCAACATACGCTGAGTTAAGCAACAATCATCTCAACCATTACTTTTCCTACTTAATTACAGAAGTTGCATATTCAAACATTACAATTGGATAGCACCAAGAAATAATAAGAAATAAGCAACAATCATCTCAAACGCTATTTTCATGAGTTGTACTTCAAAAATTCAAGGGACTCAACAGTTAACGAGATGCCTAACAAAATAAAAATAAAAAATTATCAAAGACAGACATATTCTTCTCCTAGTTAATCCTTAACTCCTTAGGTTTCTACCTCCGAGGATTGGAATTACACAAGCCTATTTACATGCATATGATATGAATCACACAACTTCATCCTGTAGTCTATACTTCCCTAGTTTTAGTTCGGGCACTTTTTATGTGACACCCCTATTTTAGTCCCACATGGAATAGTATGAAGAAATGGTAGTGGCTTAAATAGAGAAGTCCAATGCCCAAGTACAACTAGTGCTAACATTTTGACGGTGAATTTAGCCAACCCACGAGTTGCTCTCTGTGGACCAACGACTTGCACGCATCAACAAGCCCGTGGGCCTGGAGCGTGACAAATAGTATCAAAGCAGTAGTCAGTCGGAAGTGTGGAGCTAAGTGTTATAGGGGCTAAGTGTTACACCGTGTAGATGCGGTGAGAACCACCTCTAGAGTCCATATCGCCTAACAGTAATACTGAGATGTACCAATTGTCATGTCATGATGACGAAGACGTCGTCTTTGTAAGGTGAGATGATTGTGAGACCCCCACTTTAGTCCCACATGGGCTAGCATGAAGAAATGTTAACCCCCTTAGTGACTTAAATAGAGAAATCCAAGACCTAAGAACAACTAATGCTAGCATTTTGACGGTGGATTTAACCAACCCACGAGTTGCTCTTTGTGAACCCACGGATTGCACGAGCCAACGGCCCGTGGGCCTAGGGCGTGACATTTTATAACCTCCCCAACCTTCCTCACCTCATCCTGGAATCGCTTCTTCTCTTCATCTTCCTTGTCATCATCCCACGTGACACAACCGTCACTTTCTCCGCAATCCTCTTATTAATAGCATTTTTGAAAACAACAGCGATTTTTTCAAGATAATGGTGGAAATCTTACATGACAACATTTTTTCTAGTGAGCTTGGGAACACGCTGTAAAACTTGAGGTGATAGGACCTTTTCCAATTACCACTTGATTCGAAAATCACTGAAAGAGACCTTACTTTGAAACCCAATTAGGAGTGACCCAGATTGCAGCAGGCCAGAAAGCAGGAGGCCATTCTAATCTGGATCTAGCCACGTAATTTCCTTATTCTTGGTATCAAACACGCCTGCACCCTGTCTAAATCCTGTGGCTGCTCAACAATTTGATCAATCATATACATCTTCTGTGAAATATATGCAATTTCTTCTGAACTCCACGGAACTCCACAACCGAGACCGACATCGAGCAACGGGTACTAAGAGCATCTCCAACAGCTTCCTCATCTTCTTGGTATTCTCAAATTTGGAGAATTTTGAGCTTTTTTTTTTGTCCAACAGATTCCCCATCCCATTCCCCAAAATGGGGATAGGAGAGAAAAAATAGAGAGCCTTCCCCAAATCTGCAGCATTCTCCAAATATTTGGGGAAGCACTTTTTTACGTTCTTCTAGACTCAACCCATAAAAAACAACTCCATCTCCTCATTATAATAATAAATAATTTGGTCAAAATGGGGATTCTTCAAAATAATAAATAATTTATTATTTATTAGTCAAAGATGTAGAATATTTTTATTATTGTAATAAATGCATGATTCTTCAAAATGGGGAAACTGTTGGAGTTGGAGCAAAAATAATTTAGGGAATATGACATTTGATTCCCCATTTTGGAGAAATTTTTGGGGAAGCTGTTGGAGATGCTCTAACAAGCTTCAAACCCTCCAGTCTGCTAGGATCCCATCTTTATCAGCACCCTGAACATTCCTCCAATCAAGGACCCCAGGAGAAACTACGTACAGTCGGCGTAACCCCAGTACCTTCCCTCAGTTGCAGTATATGAGTAATCATGCTTGCAGACATCAACCGAGTATTTGGTGTCAACGGTGTAACCATCCCCATTGTGGTGAACCAAGCTTGAAAAGCGCTGGAGCTGAGGCAACAAGGTCCAAGAAGTATCTCCATCTCTGAGGAATGACAGCCTTATAAGCTTCCTTTGTGGAAGACCCGCTTTCCTCCAGGCCTGTGGATCATGAGAAAGACAGTGAAGCCATCGCCTGGAGAGGGAGACAACAATATGGTCTTTACAGTAGAAAGAAAACGAATGAGCGAGAGAGGGTTGAGGAGGTGGATATGGAGCATGTGAAGGCTAGAGAGGGTGACGATCTAGACGTGGGAAGAGCTGATGCAGATTTGGGGGAGAGAGACGGATGGTGTGACTGTTGGATACATGCCATATATTGAGGCTGAATATACGTATCATTGCTGGTGGGAGTAATACTGAGAGATAAATTCCTAAGATCAATCTGAAATAGCTTTTTCAAGAGAAAAAAGCCTCCAATTGAAATCTATCCATCACCGAAGAGGATTAATACTGAGAGATAGGTTCTCAAATTTCTATTCATCTTCTGTTATTCTCTTATTCTTATAAGGCTACATATTAACCTTATATATAAGATTAGACTTGCTTTATAGATTTTAATTTTAAATAATTCTTAATTGTTCAAAATTCTTTCTATAATAATTAAAGATAAGATATTCTTTCCATAACAATTAAATATAGAATCCTCATTCTATAACAATTGAATATAGAATACTTTTCTCATAACAATTAATAATAAAAATAGAATTGTATTGAATGCATACATTTTCTAATGACATTAGTGAGACTAATTTGGTCGCATATCGAGAACCAATTATTAATAGCATTAACAATTTTCATTTAACAGTCAAATCCCTATCTAATAACTATTCATAAAAGCTCTTTCATAATATTGGATTAATTATTTATAAATAATATTTTATATTTAGTCCCCTCTGATATCATTTATTTTAGGCAACTCTTTTGAGCGGGACAATTTATCTATTTGCTCATACCTAAATTGTAATTCTCATGAACATAAATAAAAATTCCATGAACATAAATAAAAATTATTTTAAAACATTAAATATTTTATTCTTATAAGAAAATAAGTTTTGAAAAAACATTTTTTAAAACCACCTGTCGGCGGGAATTTTATAAGTTCATGGGAATGAATAATAAATTAACTCATCATATTAAGCATACTGGATCCTGTCTAAATATCCATCATTTTTCTAAATAAAATCTAGTAACTCAATGTTTCAGGTTGTGTAGCACGCGCTTGCTAAATAAGCTTAACCATCACATAAAGCATACTAAATTATCAAATCAGAAATGACAATATCATCAAGTCAAATGGACCATGTAACAATTTGAATTCTTCATCTCCTAAATGACTTGTCCTAGAGAATTCAAATACAATCTAGTACTACACACATCACAATGTATGCTTATGATATACACCCAGGGAATCTCCATTCCCGGTAGTTGAGACCGACCACCCACATCTCACATATCGGTGTCATACATAATAACTTCATATAACTAAGTTATCTTTTACTAGTTATATGTTAAGTATGAGTTTAAGAAATCTCTAAGTTAGATTACATCTGTAAGCAAGTGATATATCACAGTGCATGATCTAATAAAAATAATTTCTAAGCATACTATAACAATTATAGAAATGATATAATTGACACCCAGATTATATGTGCAACAATAAGTTTTTTATTAATATTGAAAAATATTACATAGAATATATTGGATGTTTAAGAGCATATTATTACTATTCTAGCAGTGGCTTCTGTGGCTAACAGGAATGTAGAATTTGGCAGAATCAGGGGTGGGGCCGTCGACGGTGAAGATGAGCCAAGGGGATGATGACATAGAGAAAGGTGGATACATCCCGCTGTTGATGACGGAGTTCCATGAGAGGCAAACGACATCGAGGCGGATGTGATCGATGAAGGAGAGTTAGGGGAGGATCAAGCCTATCAAATCCACTCCGTAGCCGGTTGTTGGCTGAACCGAAGCCAGTTTTCCCCTCTGATATATGTTGTCCAAATTGTAGCTATTTTTAATTTTACCCTTCAAATCATTATGACTTTAATTTACCCCTCAAATTTTTTTACTTACTCTAATTTTTTGACACCTCCACACTTTAGTCCCACGTTTTTATGGTGTTTTCAGTCGCCAAATACGGGCATTACTTGTGACACCTCCTTAGGCCAACTCGAAGGGCGTTACTTGTCGGTCCTCTTATCGAAGACGACTCCCTATGAGCCTACTCGACCACCTATTCGACGTCTCGCGAGGTCGACTCGAAAGGCGTTACTTTTAGGCCAAGCCAAAGGACGACTTCAGCCTCGAGCCTCTCTCGCTAACAGCACGTTGGTATCATATTTAATGCTTGGCAGGTGCATCATACCTCTAGCCTTGATAGTCTTCATGAATCATCGGACCACGTCAGCACCGTCATGCCTCCGATCACTTCACATTAAATGTTGAGGTGATCTCTCCTCCACTCGCCGACTAGCATGTGTAAAGTAGGTGCTGACGCAGCCGCCAACCCATACTTATTTACCATCATCCTGTGCTCGGCCAAAATGACTGTTCTACCATTTCAGCACCACTATAAATAGAGGTACTATTCTCAACATATAAGGGATTCTTTTCCTAGCAATTTTTAAGTAGGCTATTTTTCCAAGCAATATCTACAAATTATAACTGCACTACACTAAACAACTCATACAATTCTTTATTTTACCACTCAAGTTCATCAGCTGACTTGATCATCAGAGGTACAATGGGAGAACTAAGCCTTGTCCTCTCACGAGTTGTTATTTGTACATGTTGAAACTACTCAACTCAAAACTAAATATTCGGAGAAGTGAATGGCCCCTAATCAACCTCACCCCAATATATTTTACTGTTTGATTATTTAATGTCAACACATATGGACTAGTGTGAAGAAATATTAGTGGCTTAAATAGAAAAAAAAGCTAAGACCTAAGAACAACTAGTGCTACCATTTTGACAGTGAACTTTAGCCAACATCGAGTTGCTCTCAGTGGGTTCCACGACTTGCACGCCCAAGATCCAAGAACAACTAGTGCTAGCATTTGTCACGCTCCGAGCCTATGGACCCGTTGGCGCATGCAAGTCATGGGACCCACCGAGAGCAACTCGAGCGTTGGCTAAATCCACTTTGCCAAAATGCTAGCATTAGTTGTCCTTAGGCCTTGGGTTTTTCTATAGTTAAACCACTAATATTTCTTCAACTAGTCCATGTGGGACTAAAGTGAGGGTGTCACAATCACCCCACCTTACAAAAACAACGTACTTGTTATCACGACATGACAATTGGCACATCCTAGTGTCACTGCTAGGTGATGTGGACTCTAGAGATGGCTCCTACGGGCTCTAGAAGTGACACCCACCACATCAACGTGGTGTAGCATTTAGCCCTATGTAGCACTTAACTCCACACTTTCTTCCAACTGGCAATTGCTCTAATACCATTTATCACGCTCCGGGCCCACAGGCCCATTGGCGCGTGTAAGCCGTGGAACCCACTGAGAGCAACTCGATGTTGGCTAAAATTCACTGTCAAAATGCTAGCACTAGTTGTTCTTAGGCCTTGGGCTTTTCTCTATTTAAGCCACAAACATGTCTTCACACTAGTCCATGTGAAACTAAAGTATGAGGGTGTCACAATACCTGTTGGCATGTGCAAGCCATGGGTATGCAGTTAAGCTTTAGGAAATGCCAAAATTATATACATAGTTTGCACAAACTAAGTGGATAAAAATCCATTTAAGGTCAAAGACTTGTTATTTTAGTTCCTCATATCTAAGTGAAACTAATAAAATAATTATTCTTAGGAGTAAATTGCAATGACCGATTCAAAAAATTTGAGGCATGTTTCAACAGAAAAATATGCATAAAAAATATAACTTACAATTACCAAATAACTACAGGAGAAAACAACTTTTGCATAGAAAGTATATTATACTAGATAATCTCACTTGACTATTATCTTATAGATAAAATGAAGTAAGGACAAGCACTAAAGGAGGACAGTGTATAATAGAGGAGCTTGCTCAACTATCATCATATCAAGTCAATGAATGGAAGGAAAACGTTGTATATTTCATAACCATATTATATTAAATAATCTCACCCTTTTTGTATTTCTTGTACTTCCTCTATTAGAGCTTCGCTTCTATATGTATACCTCCTTTCCCTTTTTTCTTTTTCTTGTTTTCTCGATTTGGTGTGGTAGTTAGCCCAACCAAGACCCCTATATACATTCATGGCCTTGGTTAATTTTTGTATTTTGTTTATTCATACTATGATGATTCACCTGGACACCTCATGGTTATCATAATTTCTCATGATGATTCACCCGGACACCTCATGGTTATCATAATTATATCTTTATAAGGTGGAAGCCTTGTGACACACCCACACTTTAGTCCCACATAGACCCGTGTAAAGAAATGTTAGTGGCTTAAATAAAGAAAAGAACAAGGCCCAAGAACAACTAGTGTTAGTATTTTAGTAGTGGACTTTAGCCAACATCGAGTGGCTTTCGGTGTATCCCATGGGTTGCACGTGCTAACGGACCCTTGGACCCGAGGTATGACAAATGATATTATAGCAGTTGCCTGCCGAAAGTGTGGAGCTAAGTGCTATACGAGACTAAGTACTACACTGTATGGATGCGGTGGGAGCCACCTCTAGAGCCCATAGAAGCTACCTCTAGACTCCACATCGCTTGTCAGTGACACTAGGATGTCTCGGTTGTCATGTCGTGACAACGAGGATGTCGTCTTTGTAAGGTGGGATGATTGTGACACCCTCACACTTTAGTCCCACATAGACTAGTGTGAAAAAATGTTAGTGACTTAAATAAAGAAAAGCCCAAGGCCCAAGAACAATTAGTACTAGCATTTTGACAGTGGATTTTAGCTAGCATCGAGTTGTTCTTGGTGGGTCACATGGCTTGCACGCGCCAACTGACTCGTGGACCTGTGCCGTGAAAAATACACTTTAGTCCCACATTATTAGTGTGAAAAAATGTTAGTGGTTTAAATAGAGAAAAACCCAAGGTTTAAGAACAACTAGTGCTATCATTTTATCAAAGTGGATTTAACCAACGCTCGAGTTGCTCTCGTTGGGACACACGGCTTGCACGCCCCAACGGGCCCGTGGGTTCGGAACGTAACAAATAGTATCAAAGCAGTTGCCAGCTGAAAGTGTTGGGCTAAATGCTATACGGGGCTAAGTGCTACACCGCGTGGATGCAATGGAAGCCACCTCTAAAGCCCATAAGAGCTAACTCTAGTGTCTACATCACCTGACAGTGACACTAGGATGTGTTAATTGTCATGTTGTGACGAGAAGAACGTCGTCTTTGTAAAGTGGGATGATTGTGACACCCCCACACTTTAGTCATACATTGCCTAATATAAAGAAATATTAGTGGCTTAAATAGAGAAATGACCAAAACCTAAGAACAACTAGTACTAGCACTTTGACAAAGTGGATTTAGCTAATGCTCGACTTGCTCTCGGTGGGTCCCACGGCTTGCACACACCAATGACTTACTCACGCCAATGGGTCCGTGGGTTCGGGATGTGACAAATGGTATCAGAGCAACTGCCAGCCGGAAGTGTGGAGCTAAGTGCTATACGGGGCTAAGTGTTACACCGCATGAATGCAGTAGGAGCTACCTCTAGAGCTCGTAGGAGCCACTCTAGAGTCCACATCGCCTGACAGTGATACTTGGATGTACCAATTGTCATGTCATGATGACGTGGACGTCGTCTTTGTAACGTGGGGTAGTTATGACACCCCACACTTTAGTCTTATATGGACTAGTATGTGTAGGCGTATAAAATTGCCTATAGGTCCCTTAACATGGCTCGGCAC
>BQKN01064170.1:227168-264194 GCA_022839385.1 Asparagus kiusianus
CGGCACAGGCAAACAACCCACGCAAGCGAGGGACCGTAAAACAGGAAACTCGTGATTTGTTCAGAGAAAATTGTAATTTTTATTTCTTTATTTTGATTTTCATTGTAACCGGCTCTTATAAAAAGACCGGATCTTTGTAAACGCATAAAGTTGTTATCAAAGTTGTAATGAAATCATCAATGAAGAAGAACCCAATTTTCCACGCGAACAGTATGAAAAAATGTTAATGGCTTAAATAGAGAAAAGCTCAAGGCTCAATAGCAACTAGTGCTAGCATTTTGACAATGGATTTTATCCAAAATCGAGTTGCTCTAGGTGGGTCTCATGGCTTACACGTGCTAACACGCGGTGGGAGCCACCTCTAGAGCCCATAAGAGCCACTTATAAAGTCCACATCGCATGGCAGTGACACTGAGTTGTGCCAATTGTCATGTCGTGACGACGAGGACGTTGTCTTTGTAAGGTGGGATGATTGTGACACCCCGCATTTTAGTCCCACATAGACCAGTATGAAAAAATGTTAGTGACTTAACTAGAGAAAAATCCAATGACCAAAAATAATTAGTGTTATCATTTTGACAAAGTGGTTAGCTAACATTCGAGTTGATCTCTGTGGGACCCACGGAACGGGCCTGTGGGCTAGTGGCATGAAAAATGGTATCAGAGCAGTTGCTAGCCGAAAATGTGGAGCTAAGTGCTATATGGGCTAAGTGCTACACCGCGTGAATGCCGTGGGAGCCACCTCTAGAGCCCGTAGGAGCTACCTCTAAGTGTCCACATCGCCTGGCAGTGATACTGGGATGTGTCATTTGTCATGTCATGACGATGAGGATGTCGTCCTTGTAAGATGGGACAATTTTGATACCTCCACACTTTAGTCCCACATAGACTAGTGTGAAGAAATGTTAGTGGCTTAAATATAGAAAAACCCAATGCCCAAGAACAACTAGTGCTAATATTTGATAAAGTGGTTAGGTAACATTTGAATTGCTCTCCGTGGGACCCACGGCTTGTAGGCGCCAAAGGGCCCGTGGGCCCGAGGCATGACAAATGGTATTAGAGCAGCTACCAGCCAGAAGTGTGGAGCTAATTGCTACATAAGGCTAAGTGTTACACCACGTTGATACGGTGTAAGCCACCTCTAGAGCCCGTATGAGCCACCTCTAGAGTCCATATCGCCTAGTAGTGACACTAGGATATACCAATTATCATGTCGTGACGACGTGGATGTCGTCTTTGTAAGGTGGGGTGATTGTGACACCCCCACACTTTAGTCTCACATGGACTAGTGTGAATAAATGTTTAATGGTTTAAATAGGGCTAAATACCCATATTGGTATTTTAATTCAACCCCATTTGCCAAGAAGGTATTTTAAATAAAAAAATCAGCGTTAAGGCATTTTAATTGATTAAAATTACCAATTAGGTCCTTTTTCTCGTCGACGACCACTTTTCCGGCGAGAACTCGTCACGTGCATTTTAATTCAACCGGTTTTTTGACGTGGCAGTGGCAGGAAGAATAAGAGTCGATGCATTTTAAAATCCCCCATTTCTAAAATTGGTAAAAAAATTAGCGAAAAATTAGTGGAGAAATTACCGTATAAATTCTCTTGCATCGATCCATGGCCGCGCCGGCGGCATTCTAGTCTGCAGTGATCTTCGTCTTCTCACTCTCTTCTCTCCGAATTCCCATGGCGTTTTCTTCTAGAATTTCCTGGAATCGGGGGTTTTGGCTGCTTCTGTTAGCGGTAAAGGTAAGATAATTGAGTTGGATCTGAGATCTGGAGTGAATGCGTGGAAGTTTGATCTTTGTTTTGAAATTTTTAGGGTTCAGGTTGGTTCGTTTTGGACTTAAATTGTGATTAAGCCACATCAGCAGCTAAAACCGAGCCATATCAGCAAACCGAGCCACATCATCAGCTAAAACACAGATTAAGTCATCACGTGTCACGCACGTGACGAGTTCTCGCCGGAAAAGTGGTCGCCGACGAGAAAAATGACCTAATTGGTCATTTTAATAAATTAAAATGCCTTAACGCCGATTTTTTTTATTTAAAATACCTTCTTGGCAAATGGGGTTGAATTAAAATACCAATATGAGTATTTAGCCGTTTAAATAGAGAAAAACTCAAGGCCAAAGAACAACTAGTGCTAGCATTTTGACGGTAGATTTTAACCAACATCGAGTTACTCTCGGTGGGTCCCACGGCTTGCACGCGCAAACGGGCCGTGGATCCGGGGCGTGACAATTTTACCCCTCAAGTTAATTGTTAGAGCATCTAAATGGAATATTTTGTCCGACCAAGGAAAACTTTTCAAAAATGACTAAAGTAACCTTTTAAAAACTTTTCAAAAATAATTAAGAATAATAATTACACTTTTTAGTTTTCTCTTCTTCTGTTCTTGGTTCTCTCTGTTCTTGTCCCATTCTAAAACTCGAGCCATTTAATTACATTCTTCCCACCCAGCCAATGGAAGATGTCTCACATTTTACTTTGTTCCACCTCAAAGTTTCAGATGGATACAATTCTTTGCAAATGAAAATTGTCACACTATATCACAGTTGTGATGAGTGAAGTTTGCTCAATCATCAGTTGAGGATCAAAGTGATATGATCGAATTTGGGCCCGATTTTAATAAGGCATCATTGAGTTATGGAAACGAGCAGGAGCTTTACAAGCAACGATGGAAGATGATCATTCTTGGACGTTGGGTTTGGGTGAGGAACTGAAAAAAAAATAAGAAAACGGCCAATTATCGTAGGGCTTTAGGATTTCTGGGGCTGAATATTTTAATCTTTAAATTAAATAAAGGTACAAAAGTTATTGGATCCTAAACACTGTTAACATTCTAGCTGTAGTTAGATGAGGGGTAATATTGAGAGAAGATAATGATTTGAGCGGTATATTTAAAATGATAAAGATGTGAAGGGCAAATCTAATATACTGATAATTTGAGGGGTACATTTGGATAAATAAATCCTTTTTTCACTAGGCTAAATATCATAAATCCCCCAAACTTTGGATGATTATAAAAAAATCCCTTAACTTTCTAAATATCAGGACCCCCCACCCCACCTTAAATTTAGGGGTTATTAGAAAACCCCCTTCAACTTCGAGAATTTATCAAAACACGCTTAAGTTAGGGGGATTTTCTGATAAAATATCGAAGTTAAAGGGGGTTTCCTGATAATTTTTGAAAGTTAGAAGGGGGTTTTGTGATAATCCCAATTCTTAAGAGGGTTTTCTGATATTTTAAAAGTTAATGGGGGTTTTCTAATCGTCCAAAGTTAAGGATGTTTTCTGATATTTACCCCTTTTCACAAACATGGAGGGATATATATAGAGTTCGGATGGAATCCGGATCCTCTCCTAGAAAATATTATCCATAGGATTAAGGATGGGAATATTTTATATGGCTAGGATTTTAACGGGTTGTAAATTATAAAGAATCCAAAACCTCGATCAAACTTTTCAAATTACCAATCAAACTTTTGACTGTGCTTTCTTAGCTCATGTTACTTTGAGCCGCCGTAATCTCTGAATTCTGATGGGTTTCTGAAGTTCTGGTTGTTTCCAATTCCTATGTTCTCAGTCATTCGACGAGTACATGCTCACCTGATTCTAATGGTTTATTTATTCGTGAATGCTCGAGACTAAGCTCTATAGATAAGATGGTTTCTTCACGCATATTGCAGCGCATGCATAAGTGTTTTTTTGCCCCGTTGTATTGATCATTGATATCTTCTCTAACAAGATTAGCCCTCTGACCTAGCCCTCCCTCTGTATTTTACTGGGTGTATACCTAACCAATAACATAAAATACAAAATGAGCAAAGCACGCAGAAAAGTTACTTCAAAAAAAAAAAAAAAAAAAAGAACGTACGTATAGAAAAAGACTCGGTCCACGTAAATGACTCTTCTAATTTATGCTGAGATTTCTTCCATCCAGTCTTCTGCAGTCAATCTTCCGGTGGAAGGAAAACAAATAATTAAACACCTTCTTGTGGAAGATTTCCCCCCGAAAAAAGTCATTATAAATAGATAACCAGCCTAATTTCTACAAAATTCACCACCTTCATTGGCTAAGCAATGGCAGGAAATAAGTTGCCCGGTTCAATCCTTGAACCCTTCCAATCTCTCTCACTTTCTTCCACAACCGTTGAATTTGGCAAAGATTTTGCAGGCAACAAAACTCCTGAAGAAATTGCGGAAGCTGTCGGCCAATTCCTTCATCTCCATACCGGCGACAAGATGGACAAGTTTCATCTCTACTTCTGCCCATCCGAAAAATTCCTGCCGGAGATCGAAAACTGGGTAGCGTACGTCATAGGAAAGGGAGTAGAAAATCTAAATCTAGACTTCTCCATGGAATATGATAGCCGACAAGAAGGAGAAGAATACATTCTGAGCTTTCCGAAGAGTCTGATCAATTTGAGTTTGAGTAACTCAGGTTTCAGCGCCCTTCGGTCTCTCTCCCTTTCGTACGTAAATCTTACAGGTAACAAACTCCAGCAGTTGATATCCAATTGCCCCCTCCTTGATGCACTGAGCATTATAAATTGCTCATCCGAAGATAGCGTCACGATATCATCACAGAGGCTTCAGAAATTCACATTCGTGAATTCAAATTGGGAGATATTGGGTATCAATATTTCAACTCCAAATCTTGAATCTTTTATATACCACGGTTTACACATTTTTGGAGCAGAAGAATTTGATCCCAAAGAATGCTTCGTCGACATTTCATCGCTCACTGATGCCTTCATTTCTGCTGTGGACTCGTCAGAGCCTGAACATGACTTCATAAAGCTGGTATATGATCTCAGGCATGTCAAGGTTCTTACTGTGTGCACGCATACTCTATGGGTACTCTTCTTGCAAATTTGTTTATTTCGGAGAATTGCTGAGTACTATAATTTTTTGGGGTTATGTTAATTATCTAGTTCTACATTTGCTTTCTAACAGAGGGTAACAATATACGAGGACGAAAAATTACCAATTTTACTGCGAAATCTGAAGGAACTACAGCTGCTTATGTGCACTATGACCATGGAGGATCTTGATTGCATCTACAGTTTCTTTCGGCTTTGTCCTTCACCATTCCTTGAGAAACTATTCATTCATGTAGGCTTTTGATATTCAGCATTAACTTTGTCCATATTATTTTCTAGCTTCTTGTTGTACGCAAATAAATTAACCAACTTCCAAAAGGCTGACTTGGTAAATATTTGCAGATCCCTGATTTTGCTCAGGATATGCTAGAAGAACCCTATGTTAAACAGGAGATTAGAGATCCCTTTGAAGTTAATTTAAACCATCTCAAGGTGGTCAAGATGAGCAATTTTAAAGGTCGCGACGCTGAAATGAGATTAGTGAAGTTTCTCCTACAAAAGGCATATACTTTAGAGTTCTTGGTATTGGTTGGACATAAATCTGCAAACAAAAGTTGGGATGCTGAACCTAGTAGCTCAGTACAAGAAAGTGCACATAAAAGGATAAATGATATGTGCGCGCAACTGTCCTCATTACCAAAGGCATCTTCACAAGCCAGAGTTCTGATATGTGAACATTCTGAAGATGATATGTCTTTGACGCCGACACATACCAGATATTTTGAAGAGTATTAACAAGTCATTACTCCGCCATGACATGTTTACTCGATAATTAAGAGTTGTATCACGTGTGTATCCTGTATTCTTATTTTGTGGTTGATGTAACTGAAAATTATGCAAATGAATTAGAAAATCTGGTCTATGTGTGAGGTCACAGAGATAATCAGTACATCTTGCGAATTTGGTGTCCCTTTTCAATTGGTTGTATTTCAAATAATGACCGTAACATGCTATCAATATAAATATAGAAATAAGTTTTGAGGGGAGATATTTCAGCAGAGCTGCAAGTGCATGCTAATCTGGTCAATTTAGAAGCATGATAATCCTTATTCATTGCAGCGTGCCTGAGAAAGACTATAGCATAAAACCCAAACTCAGGGGTTCTACAAAAATGCACATTTCTTAACAAAATGTTCTTGTCATACTCTGGTACTCAGCAAGGGCAAAAAATGCAATCACTAATATCTATGCAGATATAAATATTTTAAAGTCAAGAAATATAAGCATATATTGATATAACAGTGATCATAATCATCATGAACTAATCGAATTGCTACTTCTCTGTCCTACAAAATAAAATTAATTTTCAATTAGTTTAACTTGAACTTGGTTAGGTGGTGTAAACTTAATTTCAGAAAATTAAATTAGCAAGAAAATTTTCTCGTAATTCCTAATTTTGTATCTTCACAGTAAGTCATGTCCTCATTAACATATCCTAAAGAACAGTAGATGGCTGTACATTTTGGAAAAAAAAATTGAACACAACAGAATGAAGTTTCAAAGCTTCATAATTTTGAAGTTGTTGGGATAATTAAACACCAAGCCAGAAAAATAGAACAATCACAAACACAATATTTACGTGGTTCAATCAAATTGATCTACGTCCACGACAAGAGGGGAGTTTCACTATATTCAATCTCTCAATTACAACGCACACACAAAATTTTAGCAGACTCTCTTTTGTTTTTGCTCTCACTCAAATGGCTCTGTCAAGGATTGCTTCGGAGGATCGATGCATTCAGAGAGGAGAGGTGTAGCAGATTTATAGGCTTCATTAGCATAATTTAAGCCACCAATCATGCCACCAATCGACATATTTCCACCAATCAGCAACACCTTTCTTCTTCCTCCACCAATCAGCAACACCTTTTTGACTCTTAGCCCCTCCATTTTCAACAAAGGAGGCTCTCTGTCAGCTCCTTTCTCTCTTGTTGTCAATGATTCCGGCCACTGATTCAATCCCAGCCTGATGTTGTTGACAAAAGAATAAGGCTCAGCCTCTTTAATTGACTAACAATCTTCACCTCGGTGAAGTTTTTCACAAAACTGAGCCGACACTAATACCAACCAAACGTCTCACTTGTTGCGTCCAATACGAAGTGGAACAAATCCATGACAACGGACTCAATCCATAACAAGTCGAGACCCAAATGAGAATGTGAGCACTCTCCAAATGTCAATAACTAGTGAATTTTACCCTTCTTGCAAACAATGCCCCAAGCGGGGCCACCTAACAAGTGCGAATGCCTCCCAAATTCAAGCAGTGCTTGAACTTGAAGGCCGGGATCGGTTTGGTCAACATGTCAGCTGGGTTGTCTGCAGTACCTATCTTCTTCATCGTGATGTTTCTTTCAGCAGTTGCCTCACGAATGAAATAATATCTGACATCAATATGCTTTGTCCTCTCATGATGTGCTGAGTTTTTGCTTAGATGTATTACGCTCTGATTGTCGCAAAATACAACTGAACTAGCCTCCTGGTTTAGTCCAAGCTCACTCACGAGATTTCTCAACCAAATGGCCTCTTTTACCGTTTCTGCTGCTGCCATGTATTCTGCCTCTGTAGTAGACAAGGCAACTATCGACTGTAGAGTCGATCTCCAACTAATAGCTGAGCCAGAAAGAGTAAAAAGATAACTAGTCAAAGATCTCCTTTTATCGAGATCACCTGCATAGTCAGAATCTACAAAACCAACAACTGAGGTTCCCAAAGTATTGCTATCAAAAACCAAACCCAAATCTGAGGTACCCCTGAGATACCGTAGGATTC
This sequence comes from Asparagus kiusianus, assembly GCA_022839385.1. Lineage (NCBI taxonomy): Eukaryota > Viridiplantae > Streptophyta > Magnoliopsida > Asparagales > Asparagaceae > Asparagus > Asparagus kiusianus. Next base: position 234,832 of record BQKN01064170.1, read on the forward strand.
ACTTTACTGCTTCCCAGTGCGCTTTTCTTGGTTGAGCCATGTATCTGCTCACTACACTGACTGTCTGGGCAATGTCTGGACGAGTGCAAATCATAGCATACATTATGCTACCCACTGCATTAGAGTATGGAACTCGGGACATCTCCTTCTTCTCGTTCTCACTTGTAGGTGAATCTGAAGCCGAGAGCCTAAAGTGAGGAGCTAAAGGAGTCGTAACGGGCTTGGCCCTCTTCATCCTAAAGCGTTCAAGCACCTTTTCAATATAACTCTTCTGTGAGAGATATAATTTTCCAGCTTTCCTATCCCTCCTAATCTCCATATCTAAGATCTTCTTTGCTGCACCAAGATCTTTCATCTCAAACTCATCACCGAGTTGTTTCTTTAAAATAAGAATCTGTGACGCGTTCTTAGCAGCAATAAACATGTCATTAACATATAATAGAAGATAAATAAAAGAATCATCTCCTAGATGCATGTAGTACACACAACTATCATAAGTACTTCTTGAGTACCCATGACTAAGCATAAAATTATCAAACCTCTTGTACCACTGTCTCGGAGATTGCTTCAGGCCGTACAAAGATTTCTTTAATCTGCAAACTTGATCTTCTTTACCTTCTACGAAGTATCCCTCTGGTTGAGACATGTAGATAGTCTCCTCAAGTTCGCCATGTAAAAATACTATCTTCACATCAAGCTGCTCAAGCTCCAGATCAAATAGAGCAACCATGACAAGCAATACACGGATGGAGGTATGCTTCACAACCGGAGAGAACACTTCATCATAGTCAATTCCCTCTTTTTGTCTATAACCTTTAGCCACCAACCGTGCTTTGAATTTAGCATCTTCAACCCCTAGGATCCCTTCTTTTTTCTTGAAAATCCACTTGCATCCAATTGACCTTTTACCCTTAGGTAATTGCACCAAATCCCAAGTCTGATTCTTGTAGAGTGACTCGAGTTCTTCTGTCATAGCCGTGGCCCAGCGTCCAGATTCTCCGCATGAGACAGCTTCAGTAAAGTTTGATTGCTCTTGAATACTCATCTCTTCAGCTGTCGTGAGAGCATACACCACTAATTCAGCATGTGCATATCTTTGAGGAGGTTTGATCTGTCTCCTCTCTCTGCCAGTGGCTATGGAATAAGGTTCTTCGGTCTTAGCATCATCAGCATCTGAGCCTGAATCATGTTGCTCTTCTACAGCTGTAGGAGCAAATTTTATAGACGACTTCGGAGACGTCTCTCCCTCGAGCTCCACCTGAAGCTCCACCTTATCCATGGTCTTCTCTTCATTTCCTGTAGACTCAACAGAAACCTTCCCACGATCAAGCATATATCTTTCATTAAAAGTAACATCTCTACTAATAATGAATTTAGGAGAATCAGGTTCAAGACTCCACAAACGATAGCCTTTAACGCCATCAGCATAACCAATAAATATGCATTTCTTAGCTCTAGGCTCAAGCTTACCCTCTCTAACATGATAGTAAGCGGGACATCCAAATACCTTTAAATTTGAAAAGTCATTTGGTTTACCTGATCATACCTCATTTGGAGTCTTGTGTTCAATGGCGGTAGAAGGAGACCGGTTCACCAAGTAACAAGCTGTGTTAACAGCTTCAGCCCAGAAGTCTTTATCCAAGCTAGAGTTTGAGAGCATACACCTAGCTCTCTCCATCAACGTTCTATTCATGCGTTCTGCCACCCCATTTTGCTGAGGAGTGTGCCTGACCGTGCGATGTCGTACGATCCCAGAATTTGAGCAGAACTGATTGAACTCACCACTGCAGAACTCTAGACCATTATCTGTTCGGAGATGTTTAATCTTCTTTCCAGTTTGATTCTCAACAAGTACTTTCCACTTCTTGAAAGTTTCGAACACCTCGCTTTTGCGCCCGAGAAAGTAAACCTAAACTTTCCTGAAAAAATCATCAATAAACGTCAGAAAATAAAGAGCACCACCTTTGGATGGAACCTGAGCAGGTCCTCACAAATCTGAATGGATGTAGTCGAGAGTGCCATTCGTCGTATATGAGCCAGTCGAGAAGCTGACCCATGTTTGCTTCCCAAACACACAATGCTCACAGAAATCAAGTGATGATGTATGATCACCACAGAGTAAGCCACGTTTACTCAAAATAGTCATCCCCTTCTCACTTATGTGGCCTAAACGTATGTGCCACAACTGAGTAGTGTCCCTATCAGCATCAGAAGACACACCTGCAGAGCCTGTCACTGTACTACCTTGGAGAACATAAAGACTGTTCACCTTACTACCTTTCATCACAACCAATGAACCCTTATTAACTCTAAGAGATCCACCTTCGCCAGTGTAAAAACACCCAATAGAATCCAAAGAACTCAAAGAAATCAGATTTTTCTTTAAGTCCGGGATGTGTCTCACATCTAATAAAGTTCTCACTATCCCATCATGATACCGGATGCGAACTGTACCAATGCCAACTGTCTTGCAAACTGCATTGTTGCCCATCAAAACTGATCCACCACTTATAGATCTGTAAGTAGTGAACCAATCTTTATTTGGACACATATGAAAAGACGCACCTGTATCCAAGATCCATTCTCTATCGGAACGGCCATCCAAGGGACATACTACAAGAACCGTCTCAGCAACAATGGCAGTTTCAGCCTTTGTCGTATTAGCTGAATCTGAGGTTTTACCACGTTGGTTGTCTTTCTTCTTTAGAGCATAGCATTCTGACTTGTAATGCCCTTTTTGTGATAGTAGAAACACTCCACATTTTTCTTGTTTGGGGCTGAGCTGGACTTTAAGCGATTTCTAGATTGCCCTTTATCACCCTATCTGGCCTTCGATCTACATCTGGCTAGTAGACCATCAGCCTGCCTATCGGTACCTCTCTCATTCAACTTTGTTCTCAACTCAGCAGAGTTCAAAGAGGTCTTCACATCCTCAAGACTTATGGATTCTCTTCCATACAATATAGAGTTAACAAATAAGAGTTAGGTGTAGGCTATCTAAAAAATCACAATAGATAGCTGATCCCTACAAGGCAATGGTTCCTTCCAATCAAGAAGCGGAATTCATCCTTACAATCAAAACAGAAGAGATTTCTAAATCATTACATCCGCAGCATTATAATCGCTACAAACACGATCTCATATTTGAGATGATCGATCTTGATGGTTGCGACAACAACATGACCAATATTATATTAGCAACTATTAGAGATGCTGGTGAGCAGTATAATGATTTCAGAAATAAAAGGTTGGACTTAGTTGATGAGTGGTTTGGTAGAGAGCTGTGGGTAAATATTCACTGATTCCCATCAGGTCACAACAATGGAAGCTACGATCAAATAGCTTCCGTGCCGACAAACGAGGGTTGCAAAGAGAGGATTTTTCACATGGATCGAGAAGAGTTACGATTCAACGACGCTTCCGATAGCTGATGAAAATTCTATTCAGTAGCATTCACAATCAACAGTGAGAGTTACAATCTGACGACTTTCACATCTTATGACGAGCAAAGATCAATAAGCAGTAGCCTTTGCAACGTCATAATGAACGCGGTTACAAGCCAATAACCCCTCTTAAACGCAGAGTTCACCTCTGCGTTTCTAAAATTCAAAACGCACAGAAAATCCACCTGTGCGTTCTCCACCAGGCACCTAACTCTGTAACGCAGAGTTAAAACACCAAAACACATACATGACGAGCATCCTAAACTCTTGACGCAGAGTTGGATTTTAACCCACAAGTGACCTGTGCGTTTCCAACTTCAAAATGCATATGGCCTGTGCGTTTCCAACCTTTGACAAAGGTTTAACTCTGCGTCTCAGGCCTTAGACGTAGAGCTAAGGCCCAGAATACCAAATCAGGCGTTTGACTTGTTCAAATACAAGCCGAACGGCCTCAGAACCGTTATTCCACATTCTGAGGGATTTTCGCCCACTTAGGAGCGGATTTAGGGGTTGGTTACACCCCTAATCCCCCTATAAATAACCACCTTACTCAACCAAGAAGGGGTTAATCTGTTCTGAGCAGAAAAACCGCATAGGGTTGACGTGTGCTGGTATCAAAACCACCTAAGGTTAGCAAATCTCAGCAGCTTAACCGCACGGAGGAGGAGATTTCTTTGAAGATCAATAAACTACTAAGTAGTTGGCAAATCAAATCTGAGAGAATCTCTTCATCAACAACAAATCAACTTGGCTATTAACCGAATCTTCGGTTTTAACAACTCTATTATAGAGTTTTCAACTCGCTCTGAGTTCTGAAAACTCACTAAGAGTTCGTGATTAACTTGCAATACAAGTTAATTACATCAATCAGTTATTCGGTTTTCAACAACTCTTTTCAGAGTCTCCAAACTCATTCTGAGTTTCTTACACTCGTTAAGAGTTCTAAACCGAATTCATCAAACAAGTCAGTTGTTCTAGTGAGATAGTACGGTCGGATCGTCAACGGAGAGTAATTTCGACATGAGCATTCGAAGGAGGCACTCCATCGCTATCAAGAAGAACCCAGTTTTAAACAAAGAGGAGAATCAAATTCATTCTCCTCTCTTTTGTAATCGGAATCCAAATTGTAATCGATTTTGAGAGAATACAAGTCAAATTTTCTTTCATTGTCTTTTTACATCAAATTTCCAATAAACAAAAGATGGCGACTCTGCTGGGGATGAGCTTCTCTGATGACAAAGTGGTGGCGCAATCTGACGTCCACCTCACCGGAACCACCGTCGAAACTCTTGTCGTAGTGTTCGACCAAGCCAAGTACGAGGAGGCTCTCTCCTCTGGATCGCTTATCCCAAAAGCTAAGCGTGATATTCGCAAGACCTCTAAGGAGGTCGTAACTACTGCTGAGATGCCAAAGAAAGCCCTCTCCTTTGGCCAAGACCTTAAACTCGCTCTGCGAGTTGAAGACTCTACGCCCGTATCACTACGGCGTATAACAGGTCAAAAGAGACCTATGATGGAGGAAAATCCAATCAACGCCGACGATGCAGCGGCCAAGGTGTTGAAACAAGCCAAGAAAAACGCTGCTCGACGAAGGAGAAGATCCATACGCCGAGCATGTTTGCGAAATAGTCGAGCTACTGCTCAACGCAAAGACTGCGTTTCTGAGCCTTTGCCCGAACTATGCGTTTCTGCTCCAGAATGCACACTTCGTGGCAATGAACCCGGTTATGAACCTCGGGTGATCCAACTCAAATACGACCCTCAGTGGTGCGTTGTTCGACATAGACGCACACCTCAAGAGTGCGTCCCAAAACGTGACCTCCAAAGGCACGTTCAATCATCCGAACGCACGCCACAACCGTGCGTTCAATCAAAGCACGACCCTCAGGGATCTGTTCAATCACTCAAACGCACACCTCAAGGGTGCGTCCAGTCAAAACCTGACCCTCAGGGGTCTGGTTCGTCAACCAAGCGCACACCACAAGTGTGCGTTCAACCGAAAAACGACCCTCAAGGGTCTGTTTCATCATCGAAATGCACACCACAGGTGTGCGTTCAAGCAAAACAAGACCCACAGAGGTCTGTTTCATCAATTAAACATAGACCTCGACCTCGTGTTTATAAACCTAAACGTTACCCTTGTGTTTCTTCTCAAGAACACGATACGATCTGTCAGGTCCAAAAGGGACGGCACGAATTTAATGTTCATATCCAACCGATCCAAAGGCAGGGGGTTCCATCTACACCCTTACAAAATCTTTCCCAGGTCTCCGACTTGCGTGAGTTACTATCAAGAGGAAGACCAACACAGCAAATAGCTCATTCATGCCAATGTGAACGGCTCATTTTCGCTGTCCTCTCCGAATGCAGCTGTTGTTCACCTATGTCTAGACAGTCGGTGTTCAATAGATTGACGGGCGTTGTTAGGCCTCCCAAACGACAACGTCACCATAAGAAGGCCTCTGAAATTGAATATCCCGAGGTCACTATCAATATGATCGGCAGAGGAAGAGCCTCGCATACTGATTCTGATGAGTCACAAAGAAGTCATTCCCCGACTGTTAGGGAACTTTGTGACGAGTTCGATGGGGTATATCGGCATACTCGGACTCGGACAGGAGCTATCCGCCCGGTTGACTACCAAAAGTTAGCCAAAGTGATTACAATAAGTGATGAACATTCGGCAATAGCCGAATCTCAATCTTCAAGCTCTGTTGGGGCACGAGAGGTTTCTGCTTACATGGCGGGAAACCCCGAGGATATAGCCAAAAGAGTGGATGAACATCACGTCATACTCCAAGCGCAACAAGAGACCCTTCTTCAAATGAAGGATATGATGGCCCAGCTCCTAGCTGAAAAAGGCCAAAAACATGAATCTTCCCGGAAGACGACATCAAAGGGAAAGCAAAAAGCGACCGAACATTCGGATCGTGAAACTCATAACCTCGAATCCTCCTCTGAAAACGAGAAGGAGATGAAAAGAGAATTGCATTCCCAGACTACTAAAGTGGACGAATTGGAGGCTCGCCTCAATGCAATTGCCAATAGAAGCGAGCTCCGCGAAGAGGGGGTCGTGCGACCTTATCCAGCCGAGTGGGATACAGCTCCCTACCCACCGAAATTTAAGGCCCCTACCTTGCAACCGTTCGATGGCACAAGATCGCCGAATCAGCACATTTACTACTTCAAATCCCAGACTGGAGATGTGGTAGCGAACGACGCCATCCTGACACGCTTGTTCATCGGCACTCTTAAAGGGGTGGCCTTTGAATGGTTTATGAAGCTGCCTGTCGGATCTATTCAGAAATGGGTAGATTTGGAAAGGCTATTCCTGGCCAGGTTCTTCGAGGACGATACAGAAGTTTCGGTCCCGACTCTTCTCGTCACCAAACAGAAGAAGGGAGAGTCTATCAAGGCTTACGTGGAGAGATTTCGCAGCATGGCATTGCGATGCCCCTCAGTTATGACCCAATCAACCTTAGTTGAAACTTGCAGGCACAATTTGCAAACACAACTCCTTGCTCAGATGGGGGTAGCGGAGTGTCGCTCCTGGAGACAACTAGTTTTACAAGGAGAACAAGCTGAAGAGATAGTGGCGCGAGTTAAAGCTGAAGAAGAGCCACAATCCAAGCCGCAGCAACAACGCAATCAACACAACGTCCAGCGGTCTAAGGGAAAAGAAATTTTAGTAGCTGACTACACGCGAGTACCACCGCCTACTAAGCAAGGCAAGGCGCCAAATCAACAAAGAGCGCCCAAGCAGTATTCATTTAAAAAGGAACATGTAGATACTTTATTTCAGTTACTGCGGAAGAACAACAAGTTACAGCTTCCCGAAATTAGGAAGCCAGAGGAAGCAGGGAAGGTAGATGACCCTAATTACTGCCGCTATCACAGATTCCTAGGGCATCCTACTAGAAGGTGCTACATCTTTAAGGACATCCTCCAAAGTTTGGTGGACGCCAAGGTGTTCACTCTAAAACCTGAGCAAAAGACTGTATCTACAAGTGAGCAAAGCACGCAGAAAATTAAGTTACTTCCAAGAAAAAAAATAAAGAACGTATAGAAAAAGACCCGGTCCACGTAAACGACTCTTTTAATTTATGCTGACATTTCTTCCATCCTGTCTTCTGCAGTCAATCTTCCGGTGGAAGGAAAACAAATAAACACCTTCTCGTGGAAGATTTCCCCCCGAAAAAAGTCATTATAAATAGATAACCAGCCTTTCTACAAAATTCACCACCTTCATTGGCTAAAGCAATGGCAGGAAATAAGTTGCCCGGTTCAATCCTTGAACCCTTCCAATCTCTCTCACTTTCTTCCACAACCGTTGAATTTGGCAAAGATTTTGCAGGCAACAAAACTCCTGAAGAAATTGCGGAAGCTGTCGGCCAATTCCTTCATCTCCATACCGGCGACAAGATGGACAAGTTTCATCTCTACTTCTGCCCATCCGAAAAATTCCTGCCGGAGATCGAAAACTGGGTAGCGTACGTCATAGGAAAGGGAGTAGAAAATCTAAATCTAGACTTCTCCATGGAATATGATAGCCGACAAGAAGGAGAAGAATACATTCTGAGCTTTCCGAAGAGTCTGATCAATTTGAGTTTGAGTAACTCAGGTTTCAGCGCCCTTCGGTCTCTCTCCCTTTCGTACGTAAATCTTACAGGTAACAAACTCCAGCAGTTGATATCCAATTGCCCCCTCCTTGATGCACTGAGCATTATAAATTGCTCATCCGAAGATAGCGTCACAATATCATCACAGAGGCTTCAGAAATTCACATTCGTGAATTCAAATTGGGAGATATTGGGTATCAATATTTCAACTCCAAATCTTGAATCTTTTATATACCACGGTATACACATTTTTGGAGACGAAGAATTTGATCCCGAAGAATGCTTCGTCGACATTTCATCGCTCACTGATGCCTTCATTTCTGCTGTGGACTCGTCAGAGCCTGAACATGACTTCATAAAGCTGGTATATGATCTCAGGCATGTCAAGGTTCTTACTGTGTGCACGTATACTCTATGGGTACGCTTCTTGCAAATTTGTTTATTTCGGAGAATTGCTGAGTACTATAATTTTTTGGGGTTATGTTAATTATCTAGTTCTACATTTGCTTTCTAACAGAGGGTAACAATATACGAGGACGAAAAATTACCAATTTTACTGCAAAATCTGAAGGAACTACAGCTGCTTATGTGCACTATGACCATGGGGGATCTTGATTGCATCTACAGTTTCTTTCGGCTTTGTCCTTCACCATTCCTTGAGAAACTATTCATTCATGTAGGCTTTTGATATTCAGCATTAACTTTGTCCATATTATTTTCTAGCTTCTTGTTGTACGCAAATAAATTAACCAACTTCCAAAAGGCTGACTTGGTAAATATTTGCAGATCCCTGATTTTGCTCAGGATATGCTAGAAGAACCCTATGTTAAACAGGAGATTAGAGATCCCTTTGAAGTTAATTTAAACCATCTCAAGGTGGTCAAGATGAGCAATTTTAAAGGTCGCGACGCTGAAATGAGATTGGTGAAGTTTCTCCTACAAAAGGCGTATACTTTAGAGTTCTTGGTATTGGTTGGACATAAATCTGCAAACAAAAGTTCGGATGCTGAACCTAGTAGCTCAGTACAAGAAAGTGCACATAAAAGGATAAATGATATGTGCGCGCAACTGTCCTCATTACCAAAGGCATCTTCACAAGCCAGAGTTCTGATATGTGAACATTCTGAAGATGATATGTCTTTGACGCCGACACATACCAGATATTTTGAAGAGTATTAACAAGTCATTACTCCGCCATGACATGTTTACTCGATAATTAAGAGTTGTATCACGTGTGTATCCTGTATTCTTATTTTGTGGTTGATGTAACTGAAAATTATGCAAATGAATTAGAAAATCTGGTCTATGTGTGAAGTCACAGAGATAATCAGTACATCTTGCGAATTTGGTGTCCCTTTTCAGTTGGTTGTATTTCAAATAATGACCGTAACATGCTATCAATATAAATATAGAAATAAGTTTTGAGGGGAGATATTTCAGCAGAGCTGCAAGTGCATGCTAATCTGGTCAATTTAGAAGCATGATAATCCTTATTCATTGCAGCGTGCCTGAGAAAGACTATAGCATAAAACCCAAACTCAGGGGTTCTACAAAAATGCACATTTCTTAACAAAATGTTCTTGTCATACTCTGGTACTCAGCAAGGGCAAAAAATGCAATCACTAATATCTATGCAGATATAAATATTTTAAAGTCAAGAAATATAAGCATATATTGATATAACAGTGATCATAATCATCATGAACTAGTCGAATTGCTACTTCTCTGTCCTACAAAATAAAATTAATTTTCAATTAGTTTAACTTGAACTTGGTTAGGTGGTGTAAACTTAATTTCAGAAAATTAAATTAGCAAGAAAATTTTCTCGTAATTCCTAATTTTGTATCTTCACAGTAAGTCATGTCCTCATTAACATATCCTAAAGAACAGTAGATGGCTGTACATTTTGGAAAAAAAAAATTGAACACAACAGAATGAAGTTTCAAAGCTTCATAATTTTGAAGTTGTTGGGATAATTAAACACCAAGCCAGAAAAATAGAACAATCACAAACACAATATTTACGTGGTTCGATCAAATTGATCTACGTCCACGGCAAGAGGGGAGTTTCACTATATTCAATCTCTCAATTACAACGCACACACAAAATTTTAGCAGACTCTCTTTTGTTTTTGCTCTCACTCAAATGGCTCTGTCAAGGATTGCTTCGGAGGATCGATGCATTCAGAGAGGAGAGGTGTAGCAGATTTATAGGCTTCATTAGCATAATTTAAGCCACCAATCATGCCACCAATCGACATATTTCCACCAATCAGCAACACCTTTCTTCTTCCTCCACCAATCAGCAACACCTTTTTGACTCTTAGCCCCTCCATTTTCAATAAAGGAGGCTCTCTGTCAGCTCCTTTCTCTCTTGTTGTCAATGATTCCGGCCACTGATTCAATCCCAGCCTGATGTTGTTGACAAAAGAATAAGGCTCAGCCTCTTTAATTGACTAACAATCTCCACCTCGGTGAAGTTTTTCCCAAAACTGAGCCGACACTAAAACCAACCAAACGTCCCACTTGTTGCGTCCAATACGAAGTGGAACAAATCCACGACAACGGACTCAATCCATAACAAGTCGAGACCCAAATGAGAATGTGAGCACTCTCCAAATGTCAATAACTAGTGAATTTTACCCTTCTTGCAAACAATGCCCCAAGCGGGGCCACCTAACAAGTGCGAATGCCTCCCAAATTCAAGCAGTGCTTGAACTTGAAGGCCGGGATCGGTTTGGTCAACATGTCAGCTGGGTTGTCTGCAGTACCTATCTTCTTCATCGTGATGTTTCTTTCAGCAGTTGCCTCACGAATGAAATGATATCTGATATCAATATGCTTTGTCCTCTCATGATGTGCTGAGTTTTTGCTTAGATGTATTACGCTCTGATTGTCGCAAAATACAACTGAACTAGCCTCCTGGTTTAGTCCAAGCTCACTCACGAGATTTCTCAACCAAATGACCTCTTTTACCGTTTCTGCTGCTGCCATGTATTCTGCCTCTGTAGTAGACAAGGCAACTATCGACTGTAGAGTCGATCTCCAACTAATAGCTGAGCCAGAAAGAGTAAAAAGATAACCAGTCAAAGATCTCCTTTTATCGAGATCACCTGCATAGTCAGAATCTACAAAACCAACAACTGAGGTTCCCAAAGTATTGCTATCAAAAACCAAACCCAAATCTGAGATACCCCTGAGATACCGTAGGATTCACTTTACTGCTTCCCAGAATCCCAGTGCGCCTTTCCTGGTTGAGCCATGTATCTGCTCACTACACTGACTGTCCGGGCAATGTCTGGACGAGTGCAAATCATAGCATACATTATGCTACCCACTGCATTAGAGTATGGAACTCGGGACATCTCCTTCTTTTCGTTCTCACTTGTAGGTGAATCTGAAGCCGAGAGCCTAAAGTGAGGAGCCAAAAGAGTCGTAACAGGCTTGGCCCTCTTCATCCCAAAGCGTTCAAGCACCTTTTCAATATAACTCTTCTGTGAGAGATATAATTTTCCAGCTTTCCTGTCCCTCCTGATCTCCATACCTAAGATCTTCTTTGTTGCACCAAGATCTTTCATCTCAAACTCATCACCGAGTTGTTTCTTCAAAATAAGAATCTGTGACGCGTTCTTAGCAGCAATAAGCATGTCATCAACATATACTAGAAGATAAATAAAAGAATCATCTCCTAGATGTATGTAGTACACACAACTATCATAAGTCCTTCTTGAGTACCCATGACTAAGCATAAAATTATCAAACCTCTTGTACCACTGTCTGGGAGATTGCTTCAGGCCGTACAAAGATTTCTTCAATCTGTAAACTTGATCTTCTTTACCTTCTACGAAGTATCCCTCTGGTTGAGACATGTAGATAGTCTCCTCAAGTTCGCCATGCAAAAATGCAGTCTTCACATCAAGCTGCTCAAGCTCCAGATCAAATAGAGCAACCATGGCAAGCAATACACGGATGGAGGTATGCTTCACAACCGGAGAGAACACTTCATCATAGTCAATTCCCTCCTTTTGTCTATGACCTTTAGCCACCAACCGTGCTTTGAATCTAGCATCTTCAACCCCTGGGATCCCTTCTTTTTTCTTGAAAATCCACTTGCATCCAATTGCCCTTTTACCCTTAGGTAATTGCACCAAATCCCAAGTCTGATTCTTGTAGAGTGACTCGAGTTCTTCTGTCATAGCCGTGGCCCAGCGTCCAGATTCTCCGCATGAGACAGCTTCGGTAAAGTTTAATGGCTCTTGAATACTCATCTCTTCAGCTGTCGTGAGAGCATACGCCACTAATTCAGCATGTGCATATCTTTGAGGAGGTTTGATCTGTCTCCTCTCTCTGCCAGTGGATATGGAATAAGGTTCTTCAGTCTCAGCATCATCAGCATCTGAGCATGAATCATGTTGCTCTTCTACAGCTGTAGGAGCAAATTTTATAGACGACTTCTGAGAAATGTCTCCTTCGAGCTCCGCCTGAAGCTCCACCTTATCCATGGTCTTCTCTTCATTTCCTGTAGACTCAACAGAAACCTTCCCACGATCAAGCATATATCTTTCATTAAAAGTAACATCTCTATTAATAATGAATTTAGGAGAATCAGGTTCAAGACTCCACAAACGATAGCCTTTAACGCCATCAGCATAACCAATAAATATGCATTTCTTAGCTCTAGGCTCAAGCTTACCCTCTCTAACATGATAGTAAGCGGGACATCCAAATACCTTTAAATTTGAATAGTCATTTGGTTTACCTGACCATACCTCATTTGGAGTCATGTGTTCAATGGCGGTAGAAGGAGACCGGTTCACCAAGTAACAAGCTGTGTTAACAGCTTCAGCCCAAAAGTCTTTATCCAAGCCAGAGTTTAAGAACATACATCTGGCTCTCTCCATCAACGTTCTATTCATGCGTTTTGCCACCCCATTTTGCTGAGGAGTGTGCCTGACCGTGCGATGTCGTATGATCCCAGAATTTGAGCAGAACTGATTGAACTCACCACTGCAGAACTCTAGACCATTATCTGTTCGGAGACGTTTAATCTTCTTTCCAGTTTGATTCTCAACAAGCACTTTCCACTTCTTGAAAGTTTCGAACACCTCGCTTTTGCGCCCGAGAAAGTAAACCCAAACTTTCCTGGAAAAATCATCAATAAACGTCAGAAAATAAAGAGCACCACCTTTGGATGGAACCTGAGCAGATCCTCACAAATCTGAATGGATGTAGTCGAGAGTGCCCATCATCGTATGTGAGCCAGTCGAGAAGCTGACCCGAGTTTGCTTCCCAAACACACAATGCTCACAGAAATCAAGTGATGATGTGTGATCACCATAGAGTAAGCCACGTTTACTCAAAATAGCCATCCCCTTCTCACTTATGTGGCCTAAACGCATGTGCCACAACTGAGTAGTGTCCCTATCAGCATCAGAAGACACACCTGCAGAGCCTGTCACCGTACTGCCTTGGAGAACATAAAGACTGTTCACCTTACTATCTTTCATCACAACCAATGAACCCTTATTAACTCTAAGAGATTCACCTTCGCCAGTGTAAGAACACCCAATAGAATCCAAAGAACTCAAAGAAATCAGATTTTTCTTTAAATCCGGGATGTGTCTCACATCTGATAAAGTTCTCACTATCCCATCATGATACCGGATGCGAACTGTACCAATGCCAACTGTCTTGTAAACTGCATTGTTGCCCATCAAAACTGATCCACCACTTATAGATCTGTAAGTAGTGAACCAATCTTTATTTGGACATATATGAAAAGACGCACCTGTATCCAAGATCCATTCTCTATCGGAACGACCATCCAAGGGACATACTGTAAGAACCGTCTCAGCAACAACGGCAGTATCAGCCATTTCCGTATTAGCTGAATCTGAGGTTTCACCACGCTGGTTGTCTTTCTTCATTAGAGCATAGCATTCTGACTTGTAATGCCCTTTTTTGTGACAGTAGAAACACTCCACATTTTTCTTGTTTGGGGCTGACCTGGACTTTAAGCGATTTCTGGATTGCCCTTTATCACCCTCTCTGGCCTTCGATCTACCTCTGGCTAGTAGACCATCAGCCTGCCTATCGATACCTCTCTCATTCAACTTTGTTCTCAACTCAGCAGAGTTCAAAGAGGCCTTCACATCCTCAAGACTTATGGATTCTCTTCCATACAACATAGAGTTAACAAAGTTTTTATAAGAGTTAGGCAAGGAACATAACACAATAAGAGCCTGGTCTTCATCATCAAGTTTAAGATCCAGGTTTTTCATATCCATAACAATTTTATTAAATTCATCATGGTGTTCCTGAATGGGTGTACCTTTCTTCATTTTCAATGTGTATAGCCGCTGCTTCAGGTATAATCTCGTAGTAAGAGATTTCTTCAAGTAGAGTTTCGAGCTTTGACTACAACCCCGCCGCCGTTTCCTCATCGGCAACTTCACGAAGCACATTGTCGGATAGTGACAATTGCAAGGCGATGTGAGCCTTTTCGTCCATCTCTTCGATCTCGACACTAGTCATATCTTCTGGGTATTTCCCGTCGATAGCTTTAATCGTGCCTTCACATCGCAACAAAGCCTTCATCTTTATCCTCCATAGGCCGAAATTGTTCTGGCCATCAAAGATCGACACCGAGAACTTTACGGAAGCCATTGTAGAGGATTGAAAACTGTCCTAGAACTGAGAAGCTCTGATACCAGTTTGTTGGGATAATTAAACACCAAGCCAGAAAAATAGAACAATCACAAACACAATATTTACGTGGTTCGATCAAATTTATCTACGTCCACGGCAAGAGGGGAGTTTCACTATATTCAATCTCTCAATTACAACGCACACGCAAAATTTTAGCAGACTCTCTTTTGTTTTTGCTCTCACTCAAATGGCTCTGTCAAGGATTGCTTTGGAGGATCGATGCATTCAGAGAGGAGAGGTGTAGCAGATTTATAGGCTTCATTAGCATAATTTAAGCCACCAATCATGCCACCAATCGACATATTTCCACCAATCAGCAACACCTTTCTTCTTCCTCCACCAATCAGCAACACCTTTTTGACTCTTAGCCCCTCCATTTTCAACAAAGGAGGCTCTCTGTCAGCTCCTTTCTCTCTTGTTGTCAATGATTCCGGCCACTGATTCAATCCCAGCCAGATGTTGTTGACAAAAGAATAAGGCTCAACCTCTTTAATTGACTAACAGAAGTATTATGAGGGAAAGTATTTTTCACATCTTTTCAAATGGTGCAAGATTTCCCATCTTTTCAAGAAAATTAGAATATCAATTAATAAGGACATAAAATCAAAAGGCCTTTTTTTTTAAAGTCATGAACTAATACATTATGGAAATAATGTGTATGAGGTGATGGCTCATCTTGCTAAAGAGCTACCATGTGATTAGATTCACCTTGCTAGTCACATCAAAAAGCATAGGACTCATCTCTCAATAGTTCATGTTACTAAATGAGCCGTCATTTCATAATCATCATTCCCACATATTATTTAACATGTGTCATTATGTCTATCTTATATTTTCAAAACCTTGTACTTTTTATTAATAGACCAAGATCATGCGTGAAACTGAATCAATATAGGACACTCCACGCCAATCTTTCAATTGAATTCAATTAAACCTGATCAGTTTATGTCACCTTGTTCCCTATAGAAAATTTTATCCCTTGTAAGGGGATTCTGATATAATTTATGGATGCTTAATCTTTTTCGGAGAAAAACATATGCATGCCAATTCCTTTGTTCATAGACAGTAACCTCTTCCTTACTTCCTTTGTACGTTTAAATAATCGCAAAAACCCTTCCAAAGCTGACATAGGGCCCCTTTGTTTGTTATTTGTAAACTTGTGTATTTATGACATAAGTTAGAAAGTTGTTGTCCACCTAAGCATTTTCATTTTCACATTTTACTCTGTTTGCTTTGGATTCCCTCAGAATCATCAAATGAAAACAAAGCAGTTGTTTGGTTTACATAATGAACTTTTAGAAAGTAGTTGTTTGATTACCTATATAAAAATTAAAAAAAAGCCAAAAGAAAGCAGGTCTCTGTTTTTTTTAAATTTTTTATTCCTTGATGGTGACATTGTGTCAGCTTTCTTTTAAAATCCCTCCATTTTGAGGGGATTTTGTTTTCCTTGACACTTCACCATTTTACTTGCCATGTCACCATCTTTGTTTGTATAACCAAACAATGTAAAATGAGGAATTGAACTGAAAGCTGATACAAACAGTCCCTTTCACTTGTTTTCCTTCGAAAAATTGGCAACCAAACAGCCCAAGACTTTCACCGCTAAACAAGTCCATAATTAAGTTCCTTCTCTATGAATGAAATGTGAAGTACTCCACAATAACTTTGTTTTGACTTAATATGCTCCTTCTCTTAGAAGGAGAACTTAAATTATTATTTTTTATTTTAGCGATGATACAGGCTAGCAGTACAGAAAGTCTCCAGGCAAGTCAATATTTTAATCTTAAATCTTACAGGGGAAGTAAGGACAACAACAGCCTCTACAAAGTCATTGCTAAGTTGATAATAATGGAGGAATTTATATGAAAAAATAAATCATGGGTATAGGTCTTGATAGAATTAGTAACCTTCCTGACTCCATCCTTGAGTTCATCCTCTCTCTTGTACCTCTTAAATCAGCAGTAAGGACTAGCATCCTTGCAAAGAGATGGAGAAATTTATGGCTATACAAATTATCTTCAACCTTTGTACTGGATTTCGATGAGGAGTTCTCGGGCAGTCAATCGCCGACTGAGTTTGTGACTGTTGTAGACCGTTATCTGCAACTCTGCAGCAACGATAAACTCGAAAGGCTTCGGGTTTTCTTTTGCCCATTTGATAGGTTTGCACCCAATATTGAGAGGTGGGTCAAATTTGCAGGAACAAAGGGAGTTCAAGAGCTCGATCTTGATTTATCTCAAGGTCACAGAGATCCCCGTAATGGAGAATTCACTGACGAAAGAAAACCATTTAAATTGCCAGCTTCACTGTTCGGTTGTGAATCGTTAACCAATTTGAGTTTGAGCCGTTGTGACTTCTGCACACCAGCAGAGTTCAAAAGATTGGGCTGTCTCAGGTTGCTAATTCTTAGTCATGTCAACATAAATGATGACATGCTTCAAAGTATTCTAACAGAATGTCCAATTCTTGAAAGCTTGAGCTTAAAAAACTGTAGCCAACTCAAGACTGTTCACGTATCAGGTGACGACCTTAGACTCGAGAGGTTTACTATGGTGGATTGTCTTAAAGTCTATTACCTGGAGATTTCTGCTCCGAAACTACAATCTTTGATTCTATTTGGGAATCTCAACTTTATGTTTAGATTCATTGATATCTCCTCCTTAGTAGATGCTTTCGTATCTTCAATTGGTAGAGAGACATATGGCAACTGCACAATGTTTCTACCTGACTTAGCTCATGTCAAGATCCTTTCCTTCGCTCTATCTGTAATATTCTATCTTCAACTAATTTCTAAAGATGATTTGTTTTCATGACTTACATTTTTGCTTGGTTTTAACTTTCTTTTTGTACCATGGTTCAGTATGTTGCAGAATTTGAGGAGCTCGAAGAAAACGAAGCAGAATTCACAATCCCATTACCAAACCTGCAAGAACTGCAGATGTTGGTAGATGTAATGAGTGAAGAAAACATCTCCCAAATCCATAGATTCTTTCATATATATCCATCTCCATTCCTTGAGAAACTTTTAATTAGAGTAAGTCTTCATCTATATACTTTTGCCTTCTAAATTGTCCTTCATACTGAAACTACTGAACCTGCAGCTCCCCGGATACCTGGAAGATCCAACTGGCACAGAGTATATACCAACGGCATTGAACCAACCAACAAATGTCGTCTTCGACCAACTGAAGGAGATTAAACTGAGCAACTTCAGAGGATGCGTATTAGAAATGCGACTGGTGAAGTTTCTTTTAGAGAAAGCAATTACATTAGAACGCTTGGTGCTTATTGCACCACCCATGGAGCTAAATGAAGGGATTAAGAACGATCAGGTTGGTTTATCATTACAATCTAAATTTAGTGAGAGGATCGGTTTGAGGATTATACGTGGGCAACTGTCCACACTACCCAAGGCCTCTTTAAATGTCAGCATCGTGGTGCAAGAATTTTTTGAAGACGATATGAGCTTAAATCCAGTACATAGGGAGGTTTATTGTGAGCAAAGCTTCTCCTCTATACAGAAAATGTTTGAGCCTTCTTTCGAAGAATTTGTTAGCGCACAATCAGAATTCCTCTGAATATGGTGCTTATATTATTTTTGACATCGAATGTAAATTGAATGGAAGTTTCCAAGTTACAAGTATGTAATTACATTACATATCTGCACTTGTAGTATAATGAAATAACTCATCCAATAACACAAAAAAGTTCTCTTGTACAGTAAGAGGAGGGGGAAAAAAAGGAGAGGACGATACAAAATATTTTCTGGATGAAAATACTTCAAAGCCTGAGCTTCTCACAGGTCACTCGTGTACCTTTTTCCCCCGTCTGCATGCACAATTTCCTGTCTCTCACCGTTTCCTTCTTGTCACTGAAAACCTTCTTTTGCTTCAAATTTGTCATACTAAGATCTAATGTTGCATGCTCTAATAAATTTATCAGAGAAATCAACATACTTTGTCCATAGAGGCCGAAGCTGAGGAAATGCAAAGTCCAACCAAGGCTTAGCTCGTCCATTGAAATGAATCACTGCAGCTTTATCGGCATCCATCTCTGTGGTGTTCTCTTGATACCCAAGGCCCAACATATGCCAGTAAGGATCAATGACATGAACATAGCCATGAAATGCTATTAAACCTGGTGGCAGGGTCCCTAACTGCCATAGACTCAAGTCTGATTTCAAGTTCTACAAGAAAGAACCACCGAATAAGCAGAGATTACATAAAAAATACTATTTTATAGGAAAGGGAAATTTTCACAATTTTTTCCCTGAACAGTGGGATGTTTAGCACAAAACTCCCTAAGTTCGAAAATTAGAGAAGACCCTCCTGAAGTTGTTTCACTAAAAAAATCGACTGACGGCAATTAGTTTAAGCTGTCACGTGACATGTCTTGGACAATTATTTCTCTATGTACTCACTATATCTGTTCTGGTAGGTAGATAGTGACGAGGGTAGTTTAGACCTTTCACTCTTCACGTTACCCCGTTTATGACCATCTTCAATAGTACAGGGGATTATGTGTAAACTGAAAATTCTTTAGATTTTCTCTAATTTATAATCTTTTGGGGATCTTGTGCAAAACACCCAAAGATGGGGGATTTTGTAAAATTCACCCAAAAAATCATTGAGCATGCATACCTTCAAAACCCAACTGTGGTATGTGAGGCTGATGTTTGTCTTCCTCCATGCTTCAAGATCAAAGACGTTCATACCATAGGCCCAAGCACACTCATTCGGGTCAAAAGCTTCTGATATTAAAGGATGAGAGAAGTTGAGATAGCTCTTCAGTCTCTTTGACATAACAAACCTGTCTTCACCTCTGCATGTCTCAACTGCACCGTTCACCTTTCCTTGGAGATCAATATCCCATAAGGGTGACAGGTCCGCTTGAACAACAATGTCATCATCAAGAAAGACTATCTTTTTAAGGCTTGGAAACAACTGGAGCATGATATGAAACAGAAATTTGACAGTTTCAGTACTTCAAGCTAAAGGATAACTGATCCCAAAAAAAAATGCTTTGAGATACTCGAATATGCATATCAACTAATCTCAAATAAATGGCTAATCCTATATCTGCATATGAAGGTTTGATTTAGAAAAGATTTCAAATAGAATTAATTCACAATATAAGCTATTATTTTCAGAAATGTGCTGACATAATGTAGAAAAGTGGACGAAACTACTATAATGGACGCAACATAATGAAAATACCTCTTTCCATTTTCAGTTTCTAGGTTAAACAAATACCAACTACAATTTAAGAGGTTTCTTGTAATCTCCTCACCTCAGGAAGATGTATCCGGATATGATTCATTATTGAATTATACTTAGGACTCAATGCCTGTAACTTCGCTGCAACAACAACAGGCTTCTCACTGACATTAGCCACAATAGCAGATGACCCTCCACGAAACATAGACCTAGCTTCTCGATCTTTCTCCATAGCCTCCATCACTGGCACTCTCCCCTTAGTAAACCAATCAAAATGGTGCAAACCCCTAACCTCAACCACTGCAGGATCCAGCTTATGCAATGAAAACCAAGCTTGCATTGGTGCATAAGTCTTACGATCAGTAATAATATGGAGGACCACAGTGTGAGGATGGAGAGAGTTCTGTACTAGAGAGGAAGCTACAACTGAAGTGGCGAGGACATTGTCAGAGGCAATGACGAAGTGGTTTAGGGAGTTGTCAATGAGAGAAGGGATTTGATCAGGTGGTGGGAGGGGAAGGCGAGCAGCGGAATTGGTGGAGTGTTCATGGGCGAGGTGAAGAGTTAGGCAGTGGAGTTGTTTAGGGATGCTGCTTGATGCTACATGACGATAGAGGTATTCCTGGATTTTTGCTGTTCGGGTCTTTTGTTCAAGGGTGGATACCTGTAATGGAGCCCGAAATTAGTAAAACTAAATAATTAATTTAATAAAAAAATGATTAACATGCTCTAACACCAAAACATATCAATTTGTAATGTTTATCTTTCAGTTTGAGTACCATAATTGAATATAAGAAAGAGGTGAAAATTTGTATAGATACATCTCATTTGTTCAACGTATGCTTCCCTCAAGAATTCGGATTTTTAATGATCTAAAGTTGAATTTATGACCTTGGATTTTCACTTTGCAGCATATGGTATTCGGCTAACATGGACCAAAATAGATGGTTGCTTCCAGAATGTGACATTTATTCTTTCTTGATAAAAAAAATGATATACATGTAAAACTAATGAACTTCATGTTAGTAAACTGCATGCTTCCATCTTCTTTTAACAAATATTTTCTATCTCAATTTATAGCATGCTATTCATTTGCAATCATTTTGACATTAAACAGTTTTGTTGTCTTTCTTTCAGCAAACTTTGTCAAAGGACTTTTGAACATTTATTCTATTATGCACCACAGTATTTCCTATCTGCTACTAAGAACACTTTTTCAATAAACTTGGAGGCCACCATGCTCTTGATGTTTTAATAAGATAGTATGATTGAAATGAACACCTTAGTTAACTACATTCATGAAAGATGCAAATTTGCTATGCAATTTCTATTCAGATAACACCGTTGTTTAAAGTTTTAAAAGAAAACATTACAAGAATTTCTCCTGTTTAAAGAAACAAAAAACAACACAACAATATCATACTTATGCCATGTATAAATGCCACAAATCAAAAGTTCGCTAGGTCAAAAAATTAATTAAGGACCCAAAAATGTGGTTAATTCAAATCATAGTTACTAGCATCTGATTTTAGCATATAGTATATTACCATCGCTTTCAGTCTCAAGGCAAAGGTTTTAGCATCTGATTTCTTGCCCTTCATCTCTGTGATGAACTCTTCTAGTGACAGCGGAGCATCTGATCCAACTTCTGATGATTCCAAATCGCCTTCCTCTAGAAAACGATATATTTCATCAGGGACTTTCTGCAGAAGTGGTAAATTTAGTTTTTATCCGACAAAAAGACTGTTTCATTAAATTATATGCTAATATTTTCTTTTCTTCGCATAAGTGATAATAAGTGGGCTTTCATACCGTGGACTCAAGCTTCCTTCCAAATATTCTGGGTCCAAGCCTTTTCCCCACACATCCTAAAAATCACAGAGAAAGTAATTAAAGCTTACTATTTGATAATGTGTCTGAAATAAAAAGAGAAGTGTCTCCTCTAAAGAGGAAACATAATAATAATAAATAAATAAAGTATCCCTTACATTTCTTCACATTTTAAAGTACATAAACAAACCTGATGTAACATGTGAACCTTGATAAGCGTCTACTTCATGTTTTAAATAGACATTATGTTTTGAATAATTAATGACATAAGAATGCCACAGAAAATATCATAAAGTTCCAAGAGTCGATGAGCTTTTATTACTTTGTATATGCAACAGTCTCTTACATTCTGTTTATGGTTGAAACTTCTTCTCTAAGAATATTATACACTGATGATTTATCAAACTCTTGAATATATGATTTTTACCAATTTTTTTGCATATATGAGTATTTCCTCAACTTCAGCAGCACCTTCACTGTATCAACAAACTAGATATGCAACCAGCCAGATACCTCCCTAGCTTGGTGCTATTCTCATCTATGCTTATGGCCTCATACCTAGAGTTTAAATCACGAGTTATACCGTTATTAGTGCCGATCCGAGTTCATATACTTTGCTTTTTAGATCTTTACGGTCTGTGCATTCCTTTGAGAAATAAGGTGCAGTGCAACTCCAAGGCACCGACCCTTAGTCTTCCCTTCTTCCCTTTTCAACCTTTAACTACTTACTTTAATTCAACATTTGCAATCAAATAGCACCAGAGGTTAGCAATCTACTTCATGATTTCCTCATCAAGACCATTCATGAAGTTCATAGAGGTTGTAGCAGAGACTCAAACTTACAGACCGTATCAATGAGGCTCATGAGTCAGAGCTTCAATCAACAGCACTTGTTCTTGAATATTTTCCATACATAAGAAGCTAATGACCGTCTTTACTAATATATTACAAGCAGCAGTTAAGTTTTAAGAGCTGATCTCAAAGCTTCAAGTTGCCTCTCATAACATATTTGTCTTTTGGCTCTCAAATTTTTTTTTTCTTAAAGGACTTCCAGCAATCCTCCAAATTAGTTTCTCATATTTCTAAACATATTTCTCAATACTTCAACATGTTTCTTTGATGCACATGCTTTAAAGCTAATCTCCACAGATTATACCAGCCCTTTCCAAATAATTATATCCTGCAGCCTCCTCCACCAGGAGTGCTCTGTGCTCAAGCCAGCCAACACATGCATTAGTGAATTTATCTATCGGATGATTATTCTAACTACGGAGACCGAAAGCCCCAAAATAAGAGAGAATGAGATACTGAAACGATAATTACTGCTAGAACATGCCAAGAGGATACTAACATGGAATTACATAGTGAGGAAACAATTTTAAAAAATGCGATAGATAGTAGTCCAAATTGCCAGTAAGGCATCCTATAGGCAGGGAAAATTCCTCTCACCTAACGAAGAGCAGTTGGTCTCTTCTTCAATGGTGTCCATTGCCGTAAGCACAAATACAAACCGAAGCAAGAACGTCAAGAAGAGGAGAGAATAGAACACCATCCGATAAGATAACCGCCTCGAAGTCACCTTCACCTTGATGAAATCCCTAAAACCTTTTCCAGGGAAGACTGTAACATGTCGCATGCTCGGGGATATGTGAAGCTGCATCATTGCATGCAACTGATCACCTCAGAACTCGACTTGCCTCAAAGAGGTAGCTTAGTTTGATTCACTTACAAAAGGCCAATGAATGAAGGCAGGAAGAGAACGCCTTAAGACTGTAAAAGGATAGGATGCAAGAGTTCTGGTGCTGAGGTTACTATCCACCACCAAACTTTGCTTAGCACTTGGGCTAGCTGTAGCTACTCCCTGTGTTGTTGTAGGGAACAAGAGGTCAGATGGTGGTTAATGTAATTTGGTGAGATGAGATTTCTGATTTGTAGCTTAAAACTGATTTTGGCTTAGTTCTGAAGTATAGAAGCGAATTTTTTTTAAAAAAAAGATGATGGAAATAAATTGCTGCGACTTATAAAATAGATGGAAAGCTGCCGTCTAACTTCGAATGTGTTCACTTTGTTGGTCCCTTTGGCTTGAAACAAAGTGTAGGAAAATGACCAAACAGCTTCCTTTGGCAAAAAAGAAAGGGACACCCCAACGAGGAAAGAAGTTAGTTTTCCCTGAGAGCCTGGGAGCTCCTGTTTTGGGTGGCCCGTTTTAGACAGAATCTGTAGGATAGGCGTGGATCTTTGAATCAGAACCCAACTTGAATCCACATATGAATTTGAATTTTTGGCAAAACTCTGCTCTCAGCTCTACTGCGTCTTAAACAGATATGTTCGGGACTTCGATCTGCTACTTAATTCACCGAACATGAAAGTTCAATGGGGAGGCTGAATTAGACGTATTAGCAATCCCGGAAATTAGTAGGTATCTCAAAGAAACATAACAAATAAGGCCAATTATGTACAAAATCATGCATGGCTGATTCCTAGATCAAGTGATACAGTGATGAGCAAGAACTGAATATGAGCTACAGTTCGACAAGCATCGGCCCCTCTTCAGCACTCTTAAGTCTAAGCAGCAAGCTCAAATGCTGCCCAAAATATTACTTCAGGATTTTCTCAAACGTAAGCTCGAACAAGTGGAAACTAGGAACTGACATCCCTCCGGAAAAAGACCCTGCCACCTTTCTTTACTGAAAGGGGCTCAATTCTGCTCTAGACACCATATATTTCTTCACCAATATAGTGACAAAATTGGCAGCAATAAAGCAAACCATGCACATGAACAGGATGAAGCCAAATAAGACGGACAGTGAAAAAAAAAACGAATACAAGGGAAGACGGTCTGCATACGGTAAGCTCTAGTTCGAAGCCTACAATTCTGACCACCATCCAGATCTTGTACTTGCAAGCTTAAATTCTATTCACATATTTGAGAAAAGCACACGGTGTCAAAACAAGAATCACGTATTTAGCCAGGGTGGGTACGAGACTATGAGATGAGGCACCACGGGCAAAACTCTTAACAGACTGAAGTGATAAAGCAAGATTTGCCCATGCCATTCCAGACACAGCTTCAGAGAAATAATCCAGATTGCAAAAGGAAACCCTTGTGATTTTACAGAAGAATAACTCGTGGTCTGGTTCAGTCAGAATCGGAATTACACAGACACCACCAGTATTTTCCTTGAAAAGGAGGGCAAGGAACAACGGCACATAGCCTCATTGCCCAGGTAGACTGTGATATAAATACAAATTAAAAGCTGCTGATCCTAGCGGCACAAGAATGGGAACTTCTGCACAATCCGGAGAAGAACAGATGGTATCTAACCACAAGCTTGAGCACAGCATGAAGCTTTGGCACCCAAAACTCAGCACGAGGGGAGGAAAGAACAGCATATGGCCTCTCTTCTGCACAAAACCAAGAACTACAATTAGCAAATTTTCTAGGAAGATCATACTAAAAGAGATACTAACAAAGAAGATGCATTGAGGCAAAGTCTAGGAGACTCAATTTCTTCAGAAAAAATGGTGAAATCAAACGAGGAGGCTATCGATTGTGGACTGCAAGAAGCGACCATTGAAGGGGGAAGAAACAAAGCTGATACACTTGATAGTGATAAACATGAAGAAAAGACCTGACCGGATTTTATAAGTAAACCATCTAAAATTAGTTGAGTTCCTATAGATTATCCTCATCTGTATCCTCTTCACAGGGAAGAAACAAAGCTGATACACTTGATAGTGGTAAACATGCAGAAAAGACCTGACCGAATTTTATAAGTAAACCATCTAAAATTAGTTGAGTTCCTATAGATTATCCTCATCTGTATCCTCATCTAAACTCCAAACTGCTCCAACTTTGCGAAACTGAAGTTGAATGCAATGACGTTGCTCATGCAGTACTCAGTGTACTTAAAACTCTTAACATTCGGAAGGAAAAAAGTCCAGAGGTTAGGTCAAACTGGCAACCAACAATATGTCCTAGACTCCTAAATACCAATTAATGACTGCAAATCAGTAACAAGTTTAGAAACCAGGTTTAAAGCATAGGAAGAAACAAGAATAGAAAGCAAAAGTTAAAGTAAGCACTACCAAATGCAAAAATAATGATGCTAATACAAAAAAGAACTTCAAATTCTTTAACATAATGTGGTCAATTTTTATTTTTATTTTTTATAACAAAGAGGTATGAACCTTTCAACGTTATTATTATTTTTAAATAACAAATAGTGGGAGTGTAAGAAATATTCGCAAAAGTTGTCATCTGTAACTAGGGAAGTCGGGCACAGATTTTAAGAACTTAATTCATGCGAAAATTTACAATAAGAAGATTATGACCATTCTCCAAACTTTTTAGTCAAACATATGATGATTCTTTGATTGAACAAACAGAAACTAACTTTCAGAAAACGAGGATGTCTGCAAGAATCACTTACTTCCAACCGTAACCATAAGATGACCCAGGCATCTGGTAAAATATCTAGATTGCCCATAAACTTCCAGTTGTCTTGGAAGTTGTCTTACAAACAGTGAGTACCCATTCCCAGAGAAACAGAAACGAAGCTGCAGACAAGTATTTGGAAAAAAAATAAGGATCAAGTCTAAACGGTTAGATGACCCCTTTATTGGATGGTAACAATAATGACAGTATAATTCTGGCAATGAGTTAATAATCGATAAAAAAAAATGTTTAGTAAGGAGGAATTTTGTTTCAGCTCGAAATTTGGAGTGATGAAGAGTTGAGACAGCATAGCTTAATGGATACATTCTTAGACCTTTATTCATCTGAAAAACTTAGATCTAACTCAACCAATCAATTTACAGAAGAATTCAGCTTACTGCAGATGTCACAGCTGGATAAACTGGCAGTCTGAATACTGGAAATCATGAAAGATAAGTCGATGCACCATCATTCTTGTACATACTTATTTTCCCAATTATGATTCAAAGTTCTACAGCAGTACTTCCCAATCAAGGAATGTGAGCTTAATTTGAGGTGATTCCAAAATGGTTATAGCGCGCATGCACATGAAAACGGACATGAGATGCCAACTAACAGACACGACCAACAGACGCTCTGAAAGGTACAATAAGTATTACCTTATAAGGATCACCATTCCCCGATAAGTGCTAATCTGCTCGTAGAAATTTATCTTGCCATCAACTTAATTTGCTCAAACTTTTTACCTACATCAAGATTTTCAACAAAGTCAGAAACATTACTCCAGGACCAGGAGTTCTTGAGGACAGGTTTTATTTGGAAAATGATATAGTGAATATCACCAGTATCTTCTATTATGCAAACAGCAAATTTAGTCATCCAACATACACTTATATTTTTCAGCAGAATCATAGGGTTAATTACTAAACTTTATTGTCTAGAAAGATCTTTAAAAAGAGGAAGAACTACTGCTGGGAGAGGGAATCTGTTGTTATTAAAAATCCTTCTAAAAATAGATAAAAAGATAATAAGCCCTGCCAAGATAAGTATAGCACATTGACCAAAAAAAGGTAAGTCTAGCTACAAAAGTAGCAATATGTGACAGCCACCATTAACATAAGCGAGTCCTCCTGAAGGACACAAGACAAACCTGTAACATGTAGAGGAACCTTATCCCTTCACCAACTCTGTTCAATGCCATAAGCAGAATCAAGAACAAACAACAATGAACCAAAAGGGACTTCCTACTTTACAAATGAACAATAGTATATATATCCTCACATAGTAGCAGTTGATACTGAAGCAGATACTTCAGTCTTAGCGTTATTTACAGGTTACAGTCAATTATTGAAAACTTAATGAAGAAACTTTTATTTACAAAGGTATGCAAGGAATGGAATCAATCCCCAATGTAATATCTTCACAGATGAACCCTCTCTTTGCTTTACATTTCACCACTCCGATACATACACAAACAGAAGTTAGAAGGCCTTTTGAGGAAAGAATAGCTGCTGCACACCTGAGGGAGATCTAACCGAACCATAAAACTTCGACAATTCATGCAATCTGTCAAATAACAGAAGATAAAACAAGGGTTGAGACCAAAATAAGGTGAGGGAAGATTACAATATGATCATAAAACAAATAATACATAAATAAATGTTGGGATAACCAAATATGGAAAATTTGATGGATTCGTTTTCCGTCTATAACTTGCTGATCAGCGGCCCATATAGGGCCCACTTCTAGCAAGAAAGCATCATTATATCACCTAATCTCACCACAACAAGAAATAAAGTTCACATAAATACTTTGCAGAAAGTTGGTAATGTTACTGCATTGAGAAACCAATGTGACTCTTCAAGTATAACTGTCCTTCATTTTCCATTCCAAATAGTTTTTTTATGTCATTGTGTTCTCAAACTTTTCCCTGGTTTACTGGTTGAACAAAAATGATACCATCCATAAATCTCAAAGATATAGCCTTTATGATAGAAGTATCTTGAATACTTCAATCTGTGTATATAACTAAAAGTGAAGAAACATGGAATTAAAAAACATAATGTTGACATTATAAACCACATAATTTAGATGAAAATCAGAGAAAGAATCTCAACATGCAATTCCCCCAACACAAAATACATTTAAACAGAAGTACAACAAAGACGAATTAAAGCACGTCTTAAATATAGCATTTAGAGAATGCACATGAAATTGAAGGTTTCACCTTAATCGATGTCATTGTCGTGATCCACAAAGTGGTTTTCGGTTTTCAGACTTTCTTTACTATTTACATGCTCGAGGTGGGGCTCCATCGTCAGGCCCTCTCTACTATATACAAACTCGAGTGCACTCGTCATGCTGCAGCTGTCCTTGCTGTTATTTACAACATCCTCAGTTACTGATGTATGGAAACTACCCCTACAATGCTCATCAATGCTGTTGGGATGCTCTCCTGATGCAGAACTTTCCAAAATGTGCTCAAGGGAACTACAACTGCTTCTGCGTGAAAGCCTTCCATCCTCAGAAATTCCAGATTTCTGGCGCATTAGCAACCCATTTCTGCCATAATAAAAAAGATTTGTCAGAAAGAGAAGAAAAAAATGAGGTAGTAGATGAAGGCAGATGCAGGATTACTAAGCAACTAAACACTTGGGTGGGACAAAGAAATTGTAAGGTTTTTCAAAAAAAATAAATTGCATAAATTATGTATCTTTTTTAATGAAGTACACTGAAATAATCAGCCATACACAAAATGTGCTTAATATTAAACAAATAAATGTGACAAAAAACTTGCACGCATGCACTTCAAAGCATGCGCAAAACTATACATGTAACGCCACTAAAAGGTATCCACAATGTGCTTTAACTTCACCATTGCAAAATATTTCAATTCAAATACTCCACTACGGTATGCTAAAACCATTGTTTTTTTCCTCTCCTTCAATATAAGGCAGTTCAGATGTTGTATGAGAAAGGGAATCAGTCGTTAATTTGGAATAAAAGACATCTCCCTTTTCTTCTGGAACTTTCCCCCCTCTTCTGGAGGTTTTTCTTCTGGGAGGGGGGGGGGGGGGGGGGGGGGGGGGGGGGGGGGGGGGCGAGGGGGG
>BQKN01064170.1:284194-328212 GCA_022839385.1 Asparagus kiusianus
AATATGTTGTTTGGGAGTTGAGTAAGGTGAATGAAGGTGAAAGGAAGTAAATATATGTAAATTTACATAAATGACTTTATACTAATAACACATCAGCCCTTTTATTTGTTTTGATGGGGGTAAGAATGTCATTAAACCCCTTTACCCTCCTTTACCCTCCTCTACCGCCCAAATCGGGGGGGGAAAGAAAACCAAGCAATTTTACCCTCCGTTCCCCTTCCTTCCCCCTCTCTACCCTCCTTAAAAAAACTCCCAAACAAGTTGAAAGCCACATTTCTCTTCCCCTCCCCCTCTCTACCCTCCATCCAAACAGGGCATTAGTAAACTCCCAAACACACCATAAAGGAAGGGGAATGAATTCCATTTCATTCCCTTCCCCTTCATTACCCCCCAATTTGGGGTGTAACATTTTGGTACAAATTTTCCCCCATTCCCCTCCTCTACCCTCCTAAATGCAACTCCCAAATAAGTTTAAAATTATATTTCTCTTCCCCTCCCCCTCTCTACCCTTCATCCAAACAGGCCATAAGTGTCTCAGAATTAGTCACCTAAATGCTCGTATTTTAGAATTAGACCCATAAATCTTTGAAACACCTGCTACCTAGAAGGAATAATCAGATAGTTACGATAGTTGGGGATTAATTTCAAATATGAAGACAGACTAATTCCAAAACACTTGAAAATTTGGGAAATAATATATTATAAGAAAAAAAAGGGACGTTCTTGGTTCACGAGGGATGGAAAAAAACATAGCCCGTATTTTACAATCTCCTGAACAAACCGGTCTATTAATATGTTAGCCCATTGAAAGCCCAACCCACTTCCCTTATCCTCCCTTGAGTCCCCTCCCCTCACCGAAACTCGCAAATATCCCAAACAGTCTCCAATGGCTTCCTCCTCTCTGCGCTTCATCCTCCCTCCTCCAACGCCCCTCTCCCGCCAAAAACCCACCACCACCATCCTCAAATGCTCCCAAAACCCAAACCCAAACCCCGAAAACGGATCCGCATCCACATCCGATATCGAAACCCGTAAGAAGCTCTCCCTCCTCAAGGAATCCCGCCAAGGCTCCGCCCTCGAAAAACCAGAACCCCCAAACTTCGAAATAGGCTGGAAACGCACCAAAGAGATAAAGCACGAGAAGCCCAAAGGGTGGCAGATCGCCGATTTCTTGGAAAAGCTGGAATCTTTGATGGGCCGCGAGTACGGATCGAAGGAGCTGCTCGCTAAAGTTGGGTACATTGTGGCGGAGAGAGCAAGGGAGGAGGCGGAGGTTTTGAGGGAGGGAGGCGAGGTTGAGGAGAGGATGCTGACGGAGTTGTATAGGGTTTTGAAGCTGATGGAGATGGATTTTGAGATGGTGAAGGCGGCGGTGAAGGAGGAGACGGTGAAGGAGCGGGTCGAGGTTGCTAAGGCGAGGTGTCGGCAGGCTATACTCGTCGCGTTGTCATTTTGAGTATGTATTACGCACTGCACGTTTATTTTTCTTTTTTATCTGTGTGTGTTAAAAGTTGCAATTTTTTTTAAAAATTTTGCCCTGTTCTTTTATCTCTCTTAATTTTTAGAAGAAGTACATGATAGCATGTGATTGGTGGCGCAGTTTGAGTAATGTGGATAATAAAACACGGTGAAACTTGTTTGTTACACGAGAGAAGGTACTAGGTAGGGTGCTATAGTTATTGAATTTTGATGAAAGTAATACATAAGATACGGTGGAACGCCGAATGGAATATTTCCATGACAATAAATAAAGACTCAAGGCGTAGTTGGAGGCTTGGAGCCTCGCGTTGATCCGACTATGTCCAAGTTTGGGTGCACATATTTGATTTGATTATGTTACAGCGAGAGGAAGTTGATGCAAAAGCGAAATAGGCTAAAAGTAGGAAAATTATAGTCGTGTTCATATTGTGGAACGCTCCAATAGGAGGAGTTGGAACTACTTGAATTTGTTGACGCGCTTGTTCTTTCAACTATTTATAACCAAATACACAATGAAATTATGATTACTGTTTTAGTATGGAGTAACGGATGAGCCTACTATCTGTTTAGTTAACAAATTTTTGACAAATCAAACTTTTATTTGGTTGAGACCCTTTCGGGATAAAATTCATGTAAAAATCATTAATTTCTTTCTACTTAGCTTCCTTTAAGAAGAAAGGTTGTCTAATAGCTGAATGGTCAAGCAGAAAGGTCTTTTTCTATAACTGAATGGTTTCATAGAGCAGAACGATCATTGTAAACCTATATCTCTGAAGGCTTCTACAATCTGGTCAGAAATTTTCGGGATTTTATTTGAGAACTAATACTATACTGGAGGAGGAGGAAGCGTATTGTTGCTTTTGAAAGATGAGAGTGTCAAATATTAATGACAATCTACATTCATGTAAAGCTTTTCTCCTCTCAGGAAATAGATTCACATTCCAATGTGCTGCAGGCATTCAAGCTTGGTCAGAATGAGACTATTCTGATTCTGGCAGCAGTTCAGATTGAGAAGGATATTAGCATTAGCAGGAGGAAAATCGTAGAAGGTGTTCATTGAGACCAAGTTTCTGCTTCTTGGTATTCAATAAGCAAGAGGTAAATGAAATTTCTTTTAGGGAAAAAGAGCGTCATTGCATCTTATTGTCAATAAAAGAGCAGAGCTGATAAGAGTGTTTATGTTGTAATAGCCTGATATCGAGAGGTACACAGGAAAATACAATGTTACACTTTTTCTATCGCAGTGTGTGAGTCAAAATTCTTTAAGTTTGACAGAATTGTAAAGGACTTTTATAAATGACTTGTGCTAGAGTTGTATGAAGATTGAGCTATGGACATCTAGACAAACATACTATTTTGAAGATGTTAGCAACTATTTGCACAGTTTATATTCCTTCATTTTCCTGGTGGCGACCTGCATACATCATGATAGACTTTGATGAGATTACAAGTCTCAAAGAAAAAAAAATCTTTCTTTCTATTTTTTTTATGGCAGGGAAGGTGCAGAGCAAAGCTCCCTTAAATTCAAAAGGAAAATAATATGTACGCTGCATAGCACCCTAAAATAAGGGCCCAGAGTATAATATTCATTAATTTTCACAGCACGATAAATATCGACTTATACATCACAAATTTCTTCTACATCAAATACGCATTGAACTCTCGAGAACCCAATATTCACAATTAGACTGGAATAAACAATATATCATGACCTAATATAGCCCAAAGCACAAAAGGTGCACCGCAACAAATCAAACACACAACAACTGCTACCCATTTACACTGAGTATCCACCACCACATAAACTGCAGTCATCAACGCAACAATCATCGCGAAGCTTGCAATCACAATGAGCCTATGTCCCCAAATCAATTGCTTGAACTTGAACCTCAGCGGATCCTTCCATGCCCAAATGAAGCAAAAGACAACAATAAGAGAGCTGCACATTGCAATAGTATTGGAAATCACAAAGACTTTGAACGCAGCATGCTTTGCTAGCAATGCATATCCGTGCTCTTGGCTGTAGCCTCCGGGCATTGTGAAGGTGGCAGCGAAAGTGACTGTTGCGATTAAGGCGGCCACTAATGTGTAGGTTCCGACACAAGATTTGAAATGTTCGTCTGCGGTGGACATCTTCTTCTTGAATGATTTTCCAGCAGTGGCCATGTCTGATAGTAGATGGTGTTTCTTGCATTTGCTTTCTTCGTGCTTCTTCAGTGACTCCAAAATGTACATCTGGTGTGTATTTGTGTCAGTTCCAAGTTCAAGGGTTGCCATAAATCGAAGGGTAAGTTTCATAAAACCCCCAATAAGTTTCGGTGTATTTCACTTAACCCCAAAAAAAGTTTGAAAAAAAATCACTTAACCACCAATAAGGTTAGGAAACCTATAGAAAACCCCCAGAATACTTTAATTTCTTTCACTTAACCCACATGATGGTGTTACATAAAATAAACATCAATTTAGAGTTTTAAAGGACGAAATCACCAAAAATAAATTGTGGAGATTGGTAGATCAGACCTGGGAGCGAACATGAGCACAGAGAAGGAGAAAGAAGTGAGGGAAAAAAAAAAGATTTTAGGGCGAAAATAAAGCACAGAGAAGGAGAAAGAAGTGAGGGGAAAAAAAAAAGATTTTAGGGCGAAAATATGAAAGATCATATGAAGGATTTTCTTAAAAGTAATGTACTTGTCTTTTAAGAACATATTATTTGCAAGTGACACGTCAAATCTAATGGTTTTAATTTGTTTTGGGGGTTTTTCGATGAAACTTATCTGTGGTCTCGTTAGTGAATCTTTCAAACTTCTGTTGGGGTCAAGTGAAAAACGCCCAAACATATTGGTTTTTGTTATTTAAAAAGTTACCTAATTTAGTTAAGATGGGAGAAATTGAGATGAGACCTCAAAAAGAATTGAGAATTACATTGTATGGGTAGAAGACTATTTAAGTATGGTTCTCAAGAAAGGAATTGATGCTGACCCTCTTAGATTCTCCATTCTACCTTTTGCACTAGACCAATTCTTGGTCTATTTCTAAAGAAATCATCGAAACCCTACTGATTCCCAACAATTTATCTTTTGTTAAATATCCACTTCAACCAAAAGCTCAAGGCACAAAAACTAATGTGATCAGAAGCTCAAGTCATCATAAAATGATCCAGAAAGGCAGTTATGGCAACATTCAAAAAAAGTCATGCCATTTCTGAGACCAACTATATATGAATACTTTTTGACACTACCTTCAATTAAGCATGAAATGCATCAGGTTCAGAGTCAGTACCTCATACATGTCCATCTCCTCTAACGACTCAACGACTCCTCGTGCGGTTTTCCCATCATTATTCAAAATGCAGGGATCAACTCTATTATCCTTCAACAACAGAAGAGTCGACTGTATCCTAGATTTCTGTGCAGCCAGATGCAGAGGTGTATTCCCATTATTATCAGCCTGGTTTATAACCTCCGCCAAATTTATATTTTTCAACAAACACTTCAGTGCTCCGACAGTCCTACTCACGACTGCAATATGAAGAGCATTTTTGCCTGTATCGTCTACTTGCTCTGCTGCATCGGGACACTGCCTTAATATCTCTCCGATAGTAGATGTTGAATTATGTTTTGCAGCGACGTGGAGTGAAGATTGACCATCGAAGTTTCTAAGGTAAGCCAACGAAGGCTCTTTTCCTAGTAAGATTTCTGTCATTTTGCCGTTGTCCTTCTTCGCTGCATAGTGAAGGGCATTGTTACCAGATTTGTCGATGAGTTTGATGAGGCCGCTTCTTTTTTCCAGCAGCATCCTCACAATGGCTGTAGGATCAAAGAATCTTCTACGTTAACATGGTATTTAGTTTCTGAGTTTCTGAGTATTATATCAGCTACATAATTATTAAAACCAAATTCATATATAAATTGCGTATATTAGGAGCTAAAAGAGAATGACAACTAACAGATTTAGTATTGATATTTGCAAGTATATATTCATAAAGGAAAGTTAGTATGAACATCAGATTTATTAATGTACTGTATTGCTGTATCAATTATTTCTCGTTGGTCCAAATCACTTCTCGAAAAGGAACAGAGATGTGTATCAGCAGGACTATTAGAGGATATAAGCTTATTTCACACACTCATGGTACTACTACGTACTGATAATCGCCATAGAGAAGAGGAAGACACTGACATGGAGCCCGAGTGAAGTTTTACTGCTTGTTTTTGGTCTTGTTTTGACTTTTGACTTCGTTAACGATCTTTTGTCGTTTGAATATGAATATTTGTTCATTCTGTGATACCTGGTTACAAAATCTTACATCTGATTGGGCGATTTCCTTTTTAGGGGTTTTTTAAGAACAATTTTTCAAAACAGCCCCATTTTATTTTTTTATTTTTTTATTTTTAAAATCGACCCATTTTTTTATTTACCCAGCCTAATCACCCTTCTAAACAGTCGGGATTGCTAACCCCGACTATTTAGGAGGGTGTTAAATCCCAATTAAAGCCTTAAACTCTAAATTTTTTGTCCTAAATAGTCGGGGTTGGCAACCCCGACTGTTTAGGAAGGTGATTAGGCTGACGTGACAAAAACGGGTCGGTTTTGGTAAATAAAAAAAATAGGTCGATTTAAAAAAAATGAAATGTGGCTGTTTTGAAAAATTGTTCATTTTTTAATCTAGTCACTTGAAAACGTTTCTGCTTTGTTTGGGAGTTGACTACGGGAAGGAAAGAGAAGTTAAGTAATGGAAAGGAAAGCTAGAGAAGGAGAGAAAAAAAAAAGATAAAATGTCGTTTGAGAGTTTAGCAAGATCGAGGAATGAAAGCAAATTTAATTTATCTTGTTTGGGAGTTTTACTAAAGGGAGGGAAGTGAAGTAAATATATGTAAAGTTACATAAATACCCTTACACATGAAAATATTTTGTCAAACTGACAGGGGTAAAATTGTCTCTTTATGTTCTTAAAACGGATAAATTTTTAAAATCAACCGTTTTTTATTATTAATAGGCAAAATCGACCGCTTTATACAAAAATCGGCAAAATGGACCTAGTCCGTGCAGCCCCTCTCTCTCTCCTCACCATCTCTCTCTCTCTCCTCACTCACTTGCCTGTCATCTACCCCCACATTGTCTCTCCCTCCTCCTCCCGCAAGCCGCCCCCCTCTCCTCCCTCGTCCTCATCTGCTCCCATTACCATCACCATAGGCGCCGGCCTCTCAAGCCTCGCCGCAGCCACCCACCTCCACTCCTCCTCTGTCCCCCTCCTCCGACTCCGTTGGCTATTCACCTCTCCCAACGAGACCTCCGTCTCCCTTCTCCTTCGCCACACCGGCTTCTCCCCTTCCATGGTAGACCGCTTCTTCAAGGTGACAAATACTGCAAGATGTCGGGGTTGTCACTTTGTGAAATGAGGGGTTATTGTTAATCAAAATTCTTAATTAGGAACCCGCCAAACACAATTCTTAATCAAAATTCTCTCTTTTTTCAGGAACACGCTGCTAGAGACGAATTCATCTTTCAGGAATTTATTAAACTTAATTCTTAACCAAAATTCTCTTCATATCCAATCCGCATGCTCCCCATAACCTAATTAATCGAGGACGGAGAACAAAAGGCAAACTCACTGCTGGAGACGATCCTGCAAATCGTCGGAACCGAGACCGGAGACTTCGCCGTAAAATTCCCGATCCCGATCGCCACGAGAACGAAGGCGAGAGAGAGAAAGAACGAGAGCCCCAGTGACAAAATGATGCCGCAACCGCAACGAGTCAATATCCTGAGGGCTCGCTTCTCCTCTCCTCCTCCTCCTCCATCATCGGGGATCTGGCTAGGATCTAAAGGATCCATTGGTGAGATAAGTTAGTCGAAATCCATGGGGAATTAGGGTTTCCAATTTTGGGGAATCCGATAGCGGGGAAGAGGAGAGGGATGGGGGGATTTTTTGCCGATTTGTGAAATGAGGGGTTATAGACAATTTATAAATGTACCATTTATTATTATTTTATTATCTGTCGGCAGTGGGAGCAGATGAGGTCGATTTTGCCGATTTTTGTATAAAGCGGTCGATTTTGCCTATTAATAATAAAAAACGGTTGATTTTAAAAATTTCTCCTCTTAAAACTTACAGCGTTCATTTTACATTCTCTACTGCCCAAACTGTGGGAGAGGAAATCTTCCCAAAATTTACATTTCCTTCCATACTTTAACCCCCTCAAAAAAAAAAGTTTTGTAAATGTTAACTTCCCCTACCCTTCTCTAAGACTCTAACCCCCATCCGAACACACCATTCACGTTTTCAAATCAGTCCCTTACATCATTGAAATTACTATTATGTCCCCAAGTGCTTATAAGTTGTTGCAAGTTTATCCCTCCAATTGCTAATTCAACCGCTGGATTGGAGGGATTAATTTGAAACAATTACGTGAATTGAGGGAATCTAAGATCAATTTCAATAAGACTTGAAGGATTATAATTTAGAAATAATTTAAGAATTGAGGAACCTCATAGCATAACTAATTTCAAAATAGTAATGGCCTAGGGGGCTAATATAAAAAAAAGCTCAAGATATTTTCGTAAACTCTTCAGGAATTGACTCACCACAATGACCACCAATAACAGCTTGATGCAGCGGCGATCCGGTCCCTTCCAGTGGCGGCTCCTCCTCCTCCTCTTGCGTTTCAGCCCACGGATGATTCAATATCTCCTCAACAACCTTCTCCAGCCCCTCCCTTGCTGCAATATGCAACGGTGTCTCTCTCTTTTTATTCATCATATGCCCAACACTCGGGTCAGCACTCAACAGCTTCATTGAAATCTCAACATAACCATTCGTCACTGCCTCATGCAGCGGCGTGTTATTCCACTTGTTGGTCATCATCAAAGGCCCTGGCTCCCCATGCTCGACGTCAGTAGGCCAACTCTGAGCGTAGTCAATTAGCAATGCGGCGATTTCCAAGTTGCCGGTTCTTGATGCAACGTGCAAGGGAGTGTCCTCGTCGATGTTTTTCATTATGAGCAGCGTTTCGCCATGATCTAGGATTTCCTCAGCGATGAGTTTGTGACCGAGCCTTGCAGCGATGTGGAGTGCTGTGTTGTCTTGAGGAGTTACTGAGTTTAGGACTGTTGGGTCTTCTTGGATGAGCTGCTGTAAGATGTGAATGTTGCCTTGTGTTGCTGCTTTGTACAATGTGGGATCCATGATATGTTTGATTTGATTTCAAAGATCAAAGAGCAGAAGAATGAAGTACCTGTACGCGAGATTTTTCTTGTATTATGGTTTTTGATTTCACCACTCAAATGTTTGTTAAGTTTTAGTCTTAAAAAATTTGTGTTAAGTGTTCCAACTTTCATGACTCAGCATATATAGTTAATGGCACAGCATCAAACAAATTCAGGGTGGGGGGGGGGGATAACGAGTTTGCTCCGTTTTATTTTATTTTATTTTCATGTGGTGAAAAGGAAAGTGCAACATTTTAAAGATCACTGCTATTTCCTTGCAAATTGGGGAAGAAATTGCAAGATGCATCCTATCTAATAATATGTAATGAATCACATAGCAGACTTCCATATATAGCATGCCACACCGATATCAATAATTCCCTTACAATTTGTATTGATCCTTGCCTCCGCAAAAAGAGTCCCAATCCTTCCCTGCATAAAACGAAATTTCTCTCTAAATTGGTAAAACACTGAAAACTTTTAGATGCAATACATCATGCACGAGAGAAATGGTACCAAACTCGGATCGTTATAAAATGTAAATATAATCTCCCTGAGAAATGAAAAGAAATGCTTACTTGCCTAAATGATCATCATCATACTAGAAACCCAACATGCAAAATAAAATAAGCAATGTGAGGTTGTGTATAACATGCTATTGATAGATTCCTTTCTTCAGATGTAGCGTGAGCACCATAACTTGTCCACTGTTTTGGGAATGGTATAGGTTTAAAGTATCTCTGCATTAAAAAAATATGCGCATTACATCATATTCCTTGCTCTATGCTGCACTTTTAAACAGCGAAGCTAGTCTACAAACGACCATTCGCCGAGGACCTGTACGTGAGTGTTGAACCCCATTCGGATTCCCTTATCTGGAATGGTCTCTTCACTCAATTCCAGCCTGCCACGAGTCTATGATTGTTCAGCTGGGGGCCACTGTTGGAATGAGGTGTGGATACCAACCTCCAGCTGGGGGCCACTGTTGGAATGAGGTGTGGATACCAACCTCCGCAGGTGGCGTCGACGGCGAGCTCGAGGTATGACGAGGGTGACGCTCGCAGGCGAAGTCGAAGTTCGGGTGAGCTCGAGGAGCTTGGCAGACGAGGTCGAACAACCGTCGAGCTTCGAGCTGGCGATGTTCGAGCAGACGAGGTTCGAGTTCAAACCTACGAGCGAACGAGGCTCGAGCAGACGAACTTCGGATGACGAGGTTCGAGCACGAGCGGTCGAGGGTCGAGCTTCGGAGGTGAGTTGGGTGTGCGCTGGCGACAGCCTGTCGCCAGCGTAACCCTAGGGTTTCCCTATAAAAGGGAAACACAGAGCTCGGGTGAGGGTGGCTCTTCCTCTCGTTTTTCCAGCGACGGCGGAGCAAAAGAAAATCGCAGTAGCGATTTTTCTCCTCTCCCCTTGTGAATTTGTTCCAGCTCTCAAGATTGAAGGGAAATTAAAAAGGGGTTTTTTTTTTCTCAAGAGCATTAAATAGGGATTATTCCCTTTGAACTATTAACACTGTAGCTACAACGTTTGTATTGAGAGATCTCAGTTTGGGATCTGCTCTGAGATTTGTAATTTCTTGTTAATTAATAAGAAATTATTTGTGTGGCTCCCGAGGACGTAGGCAGTTGCCGAACCTCGTTAAATCTGGGTGT
Organism: Asparagus kiusianus; assembly: GCA_022839385.1. Lineage (NCBI taxonomy): Eukaryota > Viridiplantae > Streptophyta > Magnoliopsida > Asparagales > Asparagaceae > Asparagus > Asparagus kiusianus. The sequence goes on from BQKN01064170.1 coordinate 294,532, forward strand.
ACTTTCCTCTATACCGCGTTTCTGCTGTCTTAGGGGTTTTAGCGTAAATTCCCCAACAACTGGTATCAGAGCCTGAAACGATCTAGAGGAAATCAGATTCAAGTGGGAGTCATGGCCGCAGATGAAGAAAAAGTGAGACTTGAGAAGTTTAATGGAACAGATTTCGGATTCTGGAAAATGCAGATAGAGGATTATTTGTATCAGAAAAATCTGTATCAACCACTATCGGGGAAGAAGCCGAAGTCGATGAAGGAGGATGAGTGGAACCTTCTAGACAGACAAGCTCTCAGAGTTATCAGATTGACGTTGACTCGCAATATTGCGTTTAACATAGCGAAGGAGAGACGGCGGGTCTTATGGCAGCACTTTCAAATATGTATGAGAAGCCATCAGCCGCGAATAAAGTTCATTTGATGCGGCAGTTATTCAATCTGAGAATGGTGGAAGGCGTGTCAGTAGCACAACACCTCAATGAACTCAATACAGTCACAACCCAATTGAGTTCAGTTGAAATTGAGTTTGATAAAGAAGTTCGGGTGTTGATACTTTTGTCCTCCTTACCAGAGAGTTGGAACGCTACAGTCACAGCTGTGAGTAGCTCGTCGGGAAGTAACAAGTTGAAGTACGACGTTCGTGATCTGGTTCTCAGTGAGGAGATCCGACGGAGAGAGTCGGGTGAAGCTACAACCTTTTCAGTATTGCATACAGAGTCAAGAGATAGAAATTCAACCAGAGGGAACGGACGAGGCAAATCAAATTACAAAGGTAGATCAAAGGACAGGAGGTCCAAGTCAAGAAATCCAAGCAACAACTCGAAGGCTATCGAGTGTTGGAATTATGGAAAGACCGAGCATTACAAGAATCAGTGTAAGAGTGCACAAAAGGAGAAGGAGGCGAAGACAGATGTGACTGTCCTCCTGAGATGGAAGTGGATGTCATCATCTCGATCTCATATACATGACATTAAATTTGAATTATCTAACATTCACAATGGCTTGCTTTCAATGATTGACTAGCTCAAGAAAGTACGAAGCCTTGGTGATGCTCTCGCGGCAGTTGGACATGTGATTTTTGATTCTGATCTTATTGATTATATACTTGGTGGACTCGGATCGACTTATGATCCATTTGTTGTTTGAATCTGCACGAGGCTTGATGATCTTACACTTGCTAATGTAATTCGTAGCATGCTTCTCAATTTTGAAAGTCGGCTTGAACGTCAAAATCGTCCATCTATAGAGTTTCCAACAACGGCAAATCTCGTCCCGATGTAGTGGATCTTATGGATGTCTTCTGAAGGATCTCTCCAACAAGACATCATCTTCAAATAATTAATTGACAGCTAAACAATAGTTTAAAAATCATCTATACCTTTAAATTATTGATTTTTTTAACAAATACACTTGACACTTTAATGCTGTTTAAACGTTAAGATATCTATTTCTTATTATTTAGCAGAAATTATTACATAAAAGTGTTTAATTATCAGTCAATGACTATTTGGTAAAATCTTACTTAAGCTAAAGTATAACACACAAATGAATATAAGACCTTTAGTTTTATACTTTTGGACCTCCATGGTCCCCCCATAAGTTCGAAGCCAGAGCTGTACTCGTGGGTTTGCAACTTGCCCTCTCTCAAGGTTAGATTGACGTCATATTGGAATGCGATTGCCTTGATCTTGTGCTCATGTAGCACGGGGCCATTGCTCACCCACAACATCTCGCGGTAATCATCAGCGAATGTTGGGTCTTTTTTAAGAAATTCAACTACTTGTATGTTATCTATATAATCTGTTACTTGGGTAATATTTATGCGCACAAACTAGCTCATTTCGCTTGCATATATAACTATACCATATTATCGAATACTCGGAAGATCCAAAATATATCTGTATTTAAATTCTTATTGATGCTATGTAATAGGTGTTGTGCTCTGATACCAATTGTTGTTGAAAACTGTGTCGAGGAACCAAACCAAACGCCGATCAAAGAGGGCCAAAACCAACCAAAATCAATGCACAAACAAAACACCAAATTTAACGTGGTTCGACAAGTTGCCAACGTCCATGGGGCAAGGGGGGATGGGGTTTTCACTAATAGAGAAAGAGTACAAACTGAGATTACAAATCACTCGAAGGAACAAACTAATCTCACCAACAAAACTCTTAATCTCTCCAAAATAAAACCCTAATCAAAAGCTCAAAAAAATATCTCTTTTTGTGCTCCAAACATCCCCCAATCAATGTTTAATCAAAGCCTAATCAAAGCCTTAAACAAAGCCTAAGAAACCCTAAAAACGTATCTTTATTTATAACAAAACACAATCTCAAACAGATTAGGATTCTAAAAATGAGTCTGTCACATCATGGTGTGGCACACACCACACCCATGACAAACATGACAGATTCTGCCACACCAGGGTGTGGCAGACACCACACCCATGGCAGACATGACAGATTCTGTCACACCCGTGGCAGACACCACACCAGGGTGTGGTGTAGTCTGTTTTGCTTATTCTTCGCGTTTGTCTCAATTCCTTCCTCAATTCCTTCGTCGTTTTCATAATTCTCCACATCGGCGAAGTTTTTTAAAACTAAGCCGACACCAACCAAACCAAATGTCCTACTTTTTACGTCCAGAACGTCGTGGAAACCCTTCACGATAACGGACTCAAACCACAACAAGTCGAGACCCAAATGAGAACGCGAACACTCTCCAAATTTCGATGTCTACTCACCAAATCGGCTGCATCAAAACTAACTGCCTATGTATCCTCTTGCCCAAGTAATCAAGCCTTCACGTAGTTCACCCAAATAGCCTCCAAAGGCCCTCAATCAAATAGAAAAGTCTACAACTCTTCCCTAATATCACAAACGGATCTGCAATTGATAGCTGCCCAAAACTGATACAAATCAAACACCTCCATCTGAGGTGAACTAATGGCCGTATCTAAATCATGTCCACCAGTTGCAACCGAATCAAAAACCAATCCATCATCTGCATCCGAAATCAAATGATCCCCAACCTGTGCCACCTCAGCTGGAATCCCAAATAATGCAGTATGATCTGGAGTATGTGGAATAAGTTCCACCCAACGTGAAGTAGCATCACCCTCAACCTACTGCGATATCCAAATGACCTGATCAACACTCTCCACCTGCTGAGAGTCAAAAGTGACACTCCTACTCAGAACAAAATCAGAAGCTCCCAAACGATAATCAAATGAGCATCCGAATCCTAAACGCGCAATCGGATCAAATCTCACATCCTCAATGTGACCAAATACTGAGTAACCAAATATCCGACGCCAACCAAAATCTGACGCAGTTCCACCAGATCCAATAACTCCTAATGTAGCAGTCGGCGACCTATGACTAAGATGACTTAAATATGTCGAAACTCTAGAATCAGAACCAAAGATCGACAACCAACGTTGATCCTCCTCGTGAAAGGAACGACCCTTCGAAACTATCATCTCATTTCGTCGCCCCAAAGTCTCCACATCAATGAAGTGTTTCAAGTTGTCATGAGCTCGGCACAAACACAAGAAAGGATCCCTACCAAAGCTAGAATAACGAGTTACCTTTCTACCAATACCCTTTTTTTAATTGTTGTTGACTTCTAGCACTTTACACCAACTGGAACTGGTCGCGATCCAATAATGTCTAGAATAATCACCAACTGTGGAAACTATAAAATGATTACCTCCCAATGATGCCTCCTTGAAAGGTCCCCAAATGCCTGACTGAACACCTCCTAAAAGACCCCTCGCTCGATAGATAGAAGTGCCTAATTCCACCACGGTCTTGCTCATCCCAATGTGCTCAAAGGACTTCCATCTGGAGGTCAAAGCACTCCTCAACAACCTATGCACGGCATCACCAATCATATATCTCAGCACCAAACAATGCCACAGTCTAGCCAAAGAAGTCGTCAGCATTCTATCAATCACCGTGCTCCCAAGCAAATAGTATAAGTTACTCCTTCTGACGCCCTTCATCATAATCATGGACCCAAATGTAACCTTCAAACGTGCATCCGCCAAGGTCACCCTATAGCCTGCTGCCTCCAAAGCTTCAAGTAAAATGATGTTCTTCTTCAACTGAGGAACGAACCTCACTCCAACCAACTCCCAAATCACTCTGTCACTCATCCTAATCCGAACGGTGCCAATACTACCAATAGGGCATTCATGATCATTACCCATGAGCACGAAATCCCCTTTTTCTAACTCCTGAAAGCTAGAGAACTAATCCCTCCTAGGACAAATGTGGTATGTAACACCCGAGTCTAACATTCACTCTGTAGAGTAGGCAACACAAACTGACGATAGTGTAGATAATGAGTAGCCCGAAGAATATGAATCTGAATTATTACCACTAGCCTTGACAACATTCACCTCTGAAGCCTGAATAACTTTCCCCTTATTCTTCCCGGCTTGATCATTCAACTTTGGACATTCAGCTTTCCAATGTTCATCTTCTTTATAAAAAGCACACTGATTCCTACAAATTCCAAGATGTGTCCCTCTAGACTGTGACCTTCTACCTCGGTTTGGACATTTGCTCTTGCAACCAATGCCCCCGCTACCGGCTCAATAGAAGTCTCTTTGCTCTTCTTCCTAAGTTGGTAATTCACTAATGCAACGATGACCTCATTATATGAAAGAGATGCCTTTCCATTAATAAGAGTAAGGACAAACGTCTCATATTCCTCGTCGGGCAGGGAACTCAACAATAGCAACACATTGTCCTCATCTTCAACAATGACATCTACATTCGTCAAATCTGCAAGAAGCTTCGTGTAGTTGTTCATGTGATCACTAATGGATGTCTCATTCTTCAATTGGAAGCGATAAAGTCTCCTCTTCAAATGCAAGCGTTTTCGATACTCTTCGTCAAGTACTTACTCTCTAGGACTTCCCAAATCTTCTTAGCTGAAGTCTCATTCATCATATTATATTTTAGATCTTGAGTGAGACAAGACCTAATCACACCACACGCTGTCCGATTCATCTTTTTCCAAACCTTCTCATCAATGTCATCCGGTTTCCTATCCAACTCTAACGTATCTTTCAAATTCTGCACATTGAGCGCATCCAAGACTTCGCATCACCAAAGTCTAAAATTATTAGTGTCATTAAACTTCTCTACGTCAATCTTCATCGAGTGGATACTCAAACTTTGGACAATCTTCACACCTGAAGAGTCACCCTCAACTCTCTCTTTCTCGGCCATAATCCTCAACACACCAACAACCAGTGCAGAAACAAACGAAGAATAGATCCAAAACTGAGAAAAGAAAGAAGCTTTACCAAAAAGATCTCACCTTTCTCACCAACTGAAACCCTAGACGAGCTTCCCAAATCGATCTACTCCTCCAAATAGCCCAAACGTAGCTCGAGCTCTAATACCAATTGTTTTGTTCTGATACCAATTGTTGTTGAAAACCGTGTTGAGGAACCAAACCAAACGCCGATCAAAGAGGACCAAAACCAACCAAAATCAATGCACAAATAAAACACTAATTTTAACGTGGTTCGGCAAGTTGCCTATGTCCACGGCGCAAGGGGGGTTGGGGTTTTCACTAATAGAGAAAGAGTACAAACTGAGATTACAAATCATTCGAATGAACAAACTAATCCCACCAACAAAACTCTTAATCTCTCCAAAATAAAACCCTAATCAAAAGCTCAAAAAAATACATATTTTTGTGCTCCAAATATCCTCCAATCAATGCTTAATCAAAGCCCAATCAAAGCCTTAAACAAAGCCTAAGAAACCCTAAAAACGTGTCTCTATTTATAATAAAACGCAATCTCAAACAGATTAGGATTCTAAAAACGAGTCTGCCACACCCTAGTGTGGTACACACCACACCCATGACAAATATGACAGATTCTGCCATACCAGGGTGTGGCAGACACCACACCCATGGCAGATCGACAGGGCAGACTCTGTCACACCCATAGCAGACACCACACCAGGGTGTGGTGGAGCTTGTTTTGTTTATTCTTCATAGGATCTTTTTTTTTCCTAAAATGAAAGTAAACATGATGGCCCACATGACCCCCGATCTGCAGGCATGTGCTTGTGCAACAAAGGGGACGTTTTGCTCGTTTGCAACATCAATGATTGCAAATTTATGAGATATTTTGTAGTAGTAGTAGCTTTCATGCAATTACTATATTTTAGAACCAACATTGCAACTATTTATTTCAAATATAGCTGCAACTCTAACTGCTTAAAAGGATTCTCATGGCAATTTCTTTGATTTGTAAACGAAATTAAAGTTGAAACTACAATTGCAATCAATCCAAGTCCAGAAATATGATACCAAAAAACAAACACTATTAACTATGTGTAACTAAAACTATAAATTATAATTAGGTCTCAAAAGGTTCTAAGATTTCTAAACAAATTTCAAAAATTGAAGTTTTCCCAAGTAATTAATTCTTGACAGAAAGGGAGAAAAAGATTGCATTAGTATTTCTTTAATATAATTTTTTGATCTTTTTCATTGTTGCAAGAGATGGGCTCAGCCCAAACAAATAGTATCCTCAAGTAGCTTCTCCCATTCCTCAACCCCTCGCCAAAACAAAGCTCCCTCCATGATCTCCTCAACTTCATAACTGAAACCAAAATCCAAAGAACTCAAATTCTCATGGCTACTGTTATATGGGATTAAGCCGCCAAGCTCCTCATCATGACCACTGCTGCCCATAAACTCATTCAACGATTCTTCTTCATGCTCAACAATATTGTTCTCAGGGAGTGCTTTTGAATTGTTGGGATCTTGGCCTTCATCTTTTTGCATAATATCCTTTGGTCCGCAGGCCCGGCTTCTGGCAACTCTCCGAGGCTGGGGCTTAACAACTCGGATTTTATTTTTGGTATCAATGGCCTCTGTCTTCTTGCCCAAGTGAGAGTTCCAGAAGTTCTTGATGTCGTTGGCTGTCCTGCCCGGAATCCGACCAGCTATCAAGGACCACCTAAAAACAAGAATTGTACATTTCTTGGTTAAGCACATCTCACTTTTTAAAAGGAATTCAAAATATGAAAGTCAAATTTCTTATGAGTGTAGGAGTGTATATCCACGTTAGTATACAGATGAAAATAGAGGGCCTGCTGATTTGCAACCAACTTAATCTTAACAGCAGAATATTAGAAAAAATGTCAATATTATTTTATAATCTTCCACGACTTTAATTGCTTAGTAAATATAAAAATAAAGTAAAAAATGAGACATGAATGCCACAATACAATTGCTCTTTCATTTGGTGAAGGACAACGGTAACTTATTTACATGACTCTATTTACAATATTTTTATCGTCATATACTAATTTTATAAATATTTTATGTAATATACTTATTATCCATTGAACTTCATAATTTTACATTTTTAATAATATAACTACTAAACGGTTTTTTTATGATAATGTAAATTGTGATAGATGTTTGTTTGCAAAAGTTGATATATCTTTGGGCTCTCGAATTAACTGATAATTGGAAAGGGTCCAATTCTCTTTATCTTTAAAGTCTATCTCAATTCCAATGGATGAGATCACACCGCCTAAAAGATTTTCAATGTCACAAATAGCGATTTATCTATAGTTTTCAAGTTTGCTAGTGGTTTTCAAGGTAATAATAGAATTCTTACATAACGTGATCTCATCCGTTGAAAGTGATATATATAGACGATAAGAATTAAGAGAATTGGACCCTCTCTGATTACCACCTAATTGACAATGATTCGGATCTCTTTTGGTAAACTGAAAAGAAGGAAAGATGGTTAAGAATTTATTTATTTTATTAATCATAAAAAAGTAGGACAAAAATCCTACATGGAATCCTCTATAGAACATCATATAGTATGATAACTTGTATTTATATAAAAAAATATTAAAACACATATCACTAATGTCTAGTTTTTTATTGATACTGAGGGGGTGTTTGTTTGCATATGAGTAAAAGTTGAAAAGTGAGAAAGTGTTTTTAAACATTTTAGGTGCTCGTTTGCATGCAAGCGGTTATGAAAGTGAAATACAAGAAAGCCGCCACATAATATTTAACACAATTTTGGTTTCCCTTAAAAAAAATGGCGAAGTCACATGAAAGTGATAAAAATAATAACTAATTTTAATTATATTAATTAATTAATTTTATTTTGTCATCATCTTCATGTTGCGCTTTCAACAATAATTTTCTTCAAACAAACGCTATAGTTCACTTACATGCTGACGTAAATTTAAAAGTTATTTACAAAGGAAAAGTAACTTGCACATTTTGAATTTACTTTTAAATTGTCAAACACCCCCTAACTGCATCAATAAACATGTAGTTTTACTAGTACTAATAGTAACTATACTTATGTATTAATTACTATTCTCTAATTTCTTATTGTAGGATATTCCATGAAGAACCCTCCCCGGCGCTGCTCCTCATTTAATAATTGGTGTACTAATGTTTCTAGGTGCTACGTACCCTACATGACTGTTGATTTGGACACAGCAGCATCAAATTTTAGCATGTACGTCAGCCTTCTCGCGCATGTTTGGCAACGTAAAAGATTTCACAATCATGTTTGGTAAAAATTACTTATTTACTTATTTTTAACTTATAAGTAGCTAAAAATTAAGTTGAGATTTCCCAACGTATCTTTTGGGTGCTTATTATAAGAGATTTACTTATTGTTGTCAAAAGTCTACTTTGCCCTTCAAAAAAATAAATAAAAATAAGGCGATACATACAGTAAAATGAATTATGAAAATTAATTTAGAACTATGCAACTGTTTGAGAGTAGCAAGAAATCAATGTCTTTTTTTAGAAGGATAAAATTAAACGTTAGGATACTTAGGATCCATGCTAGTAATCTATTAATGCTTTTAGCTAGGTGTACGCAAAGTTAAATTTCCTTGTGCAGTTGCTTCTTTCCAACATGTACAAAAGATGCAAAGAAATAAAATTACCTTTTTTTCTCCTCTCTTTTCTTATCTAGAATTGGTAAAACATATGATTTAACAAAAGAGAAAGGCTTGCTCATGCTTCCATTATGCATTTTGCTTTATCATTTAGTACTGTTCAATAAAGAACACCATTATTTAGAATATATAAGGGCTTTGTTCCAATTTTATCACTAGAAAAAAATAGGAATCAATACAAATAGTTGTTAGAAAGGATGAAGTGGAAGTCATAGGTGGGTGAAGTAAAAAAAAAAGGAAAAACTAACTCTTACTGTCTTACATGTGTGTAATAATGTCAATTCAGAAAGTAAATAAAACTGGGCTTTGAATAATATCCAGACCATTCAAATATAGTAATAAAGAAAAAGAAAGTGATTGTCCTAAAATTACCTATTGCCCAAGAGCTTATGGAGCCTAATGATAAGATCAACCTCATCTTCTCCAAACTTCCCTCGATGAATAGCAGGGGAAAGATAATTCAGCCATCTAAGTCTACAGCTTTTTCGACACCTCTTGAGGCCTAATTAAACACACAAAACCAAATGCCTCTTAACCAAGAAAACAAGATGCAGTATTAATTATTTCAATACTTGGATAAAGTTCCCTAATATCACAATATATGTAATTACCAGCTTTTTTGGGGACTGAACTCCACTTCCCTTCTCCGTACATTTCAATGCACTTCCTTAGTAAATCATCTTCCTCTTTGCTCCAAGCTCCCTTTCGAACCCCTGCAGGTTTGAGTTCAGGTTCCATTGTTAGTTTAGTTGAAGCCTCCAGCTGAGATTTGGGTGAGAGAGCTTTTTGAGGACAGCTGAGCTTAAAAAGGGAGAGACCATGTTGGTGCACTTTGGAGCTTGTGGCTCCGCATGAGATACGTAGTAGCGATTGGAGAAAAGCTTGGTATAATTGTCCTTTCCACTGTTTATAACTTGATAAATCTACCGGTCCAACCCCAATATGGGACTAAACAACAAATTAAGGGAGGTATAGCATTTGGGTGAGCGCACTGCAGTATATACCCCTTAAATCGTTTCCGCTGTTCATAACTTACAAATCTACCGATTTCACCCTAACTTGTCCTACGTTGAGCATGTCCAAGGCTTGATCATGTGATGAGGGGTTTTGCCCATTATATCCCTTGAATCGTTGATATTTTGAAATTAATTACTCCCTTCATATAACTGAAATGGCTATATTACGCCCTTAAAATCATATAAGTCATATCAGAATGAGTCCCACAAGTTAATGAGTTGTTGTTAGGTCCCCCAGTTCTTAGTAGTCACCAGTAGCAATAACAGAGATCTAAGAAGTGAGAACCAGTGGACCTATTTGAAATTTCAATGATTTGAGGGGCTAAGATCAAATTGTTAAAGGTTTAAACCCTTACCATAATTATCTACACCATGCGTTATGAGTTTTCCAAGTGTTAAATATAAACAAATATTGTACCGGTTTAATTTCTTCTTGGTAAATATTAACCATTCACCTACGTCTGGAAGCAACACTTTGAAAAGTTCGAAACCCCATTTAAAAGCCACATTTTTTCCCCTGGAAAATAAGGATCTTAATTAGCTATATGATTAAGAGTAGTGATAATTGTGTATAAGAGTTATACACCTCTTGTACTACTACACATATAAAAAAGTGTGATCTTTTCCTATAAAATTGCAAGGAGAAGTAATAAGTTATTATGGACCCTACTATTTCTTTGTGTCACCAAGTCGCAATTATCATGGATTATCATGGCTTGTTGATTAGTCACTCGTCACCGAGCTTTAGTTAACATTATGATTTTGTTGTTTATTATTAATTGTAAACTGTTTAATCACCCTAATCCTTACTATATATTCCACTTTTAGGTACCGTTTGGCAAAGGGTTAAGTGAGGGGTGAAGGAGACTTAACCCCTTCTTAACCTGTCAAACACAAAAAATCTATATAAGGGTTAAAGTGAGTTAACCCTCTATAATTTGTCAAACATAAAAAATATAGAAGGGTTAAGCTAACCCCTCTAGAGGGATTAAAATGAGTTAACCCCTCAAAATGAGGGGTTTACTAATACTCCTATTTAGAAGGATTAAGAGTTAACCCTTCTAATTATAAAGAAATTAGTCAAAATTATTGTTATTCTCAAACACTAAAAATGATTACAAGGACTAAAATAAAACTTATTTAATGAGTTAATAATTTAGTCCTTCAGATTATCGAAATCCTATTGTGAAAGTTATTATCGTAAATGTTACTATTATAATATTGGAAATCCGGTTCGACCTTATGTTATTTCTTAGCATTAAATAGATAATAAAAATTAGAGTAATTGGGGCATCTTGGAGATGTACTCTATTGAGGGGTTGTTTGGATGGTTTAAAAACAACAGAAAATGGTCTAGAAAACTAACAATGTGTATTTTTTGTATTTTCCTTCACAATCAAGTGTTTGGTTTGCAAAAAAGAAAAAGAAAAGTGAGGGGAAGAGGAGGTGCCAGCTAGGCATTTCTCCATGGAAAAAATTCCGCTCTCAAAGCCCCGAAATCTCCTAAAAATGTCATTTACCTGATCAAAAAACTCTGCTCTTCTTCTTCTGGGTTTCTGGCTACGGTGATGGCTCGCGACCGCAGAGACGACGACGACGAGGAGTTGGACGAGGAGGAGGACGATCTCAAGGAAGAGGAGGAGGAGGAGAACGGGGGAAGGGCAGGAAGAAAAGGGGCAGATCTAATTTCATCGACGATGTCGCGGTTGAAGACGATGAGGAGGATGAAGAGGACGAGGACGCGGTGATGAGGAGGATTTTGGAGGGAATCGGAAGAAGAAGAAGAAGAAGATGATGATGATGATGAAAGGGTCTGAGTTTATAGATTTCGAGGCGGAGGTTGACACCGACGAGGAGGAAGAGGAGGACGAGGATGTGGAAGACGGTAAGCTTTTCGTTTTTATTTAGGGATTCTGGCTCTTTATTGTTTTCTTTTGGTAGATTTTTTTAGATATTTGCTGAAATTGAAGAAATTTTGGTGATTTAGGGCTTCATTAGAGACTATGCACGGAGAATAAAAAAATTAGTCGCCCATATTTTTTTCTTTTTTTTTCAAGTTGAACCAAACAAAAAGAAATGGTGGAAAATACTTTCAGTCCATATTTTTTGACGAAACAAACACAAGAAACACTTTCCATAAAAATGAAAGAAAACAAAAAAAAGTGAAGAAAAATCTTTTTTTTAAAATGAAGGAAAGCAACCAAACAGCCCCCGAAAAGAAATTGGATCCGTAATTTTATTTGGAAAACGATTTTCAGTTGGTTCCGTATTTCACTTTTCAAAAAAGTCCTGTGACTTGATTGTCAGAATTTATGGGATTGAACCCCAGCCAGGCCAGCCTCACGCTGGCTGAGCGATGAATTATGGGATTGAACCCCAGCCTCACACTGGTTTAGCGATGAAAGGAGCGGCCCACGTGTTCCTGATTGTTGGAGCCATCATTTTCACTAACTTGTCCCTGCTGACCATTCTTCCACGTACTCAAGTCACCGCTTTTCCCTTTTCCCTCCTCCTCCTTTTTTTTTATTTTGTTACTTAATTTTATGATTGACGTCCTTTTAATCATTGGATGGCAGTGAAATGGAATTTAATAAATTACCCCTATCAGTATTTTAGCAATAAAGTGTTCTTATTTTATTATTAGAACAATTACTTTCCAATATAGCTTCTTTCAATAATTTGTTCATCCAAATTCTCTGTAACTACTAACTAGCCAACAGAAATATATTTTTAACGTGTAATCTAATAAAATATTAGATTTTTTTCCGCTGAAAAGCCATGTTTAGGGTGATAAAGGGGCATGATTAATTGTGAGAAGTCAAAACTTAAATTTATCTTTGTTAGAAAGAAGAAACAGTAGAAGTTCTTGTAAAAGGTGTTAGGGTTTACTTAGGTGTAGTGAGCCTACTCTCAGAAAGGGGGAAAACAAAGAGTACTAAGTGCAATTTACTTTTGATTTTTGAATACTCACAATTGGAAGTAAAAAAAATTAGATATAGTTTCCACAATCTATATATGTATCTATAATATTTGTTATGGTAATTTACCATTTAAAGATATAGATGTCGAAAGATTGTCTTCATAGGCCCAAAAAAGCTATGGTCCAACCCAACTTAGTGGCCCAAAAGCCTAGCCAATAGCAAGTCTATTGACCCGCCTCATCTTTTACCGACACGAAGTGAGGGATTAGTCGACCCCTCATAAGTTGAGATGACCCCTCAACTAGTCGGCTCGACCACCTTCTTGGCAGTTTACTCGGCCAGGAGTTCACTTGACTGACTGGTCGACAAATCATATGGACGACTCGCAAATCGACCCGTCTTTACTAAGGAGATAAGATCCAGCTAAGCCACCTTCAGATATACATCAATCAACATCACAGTTTATTGAGCGATCCTATCAAGATCTTAACTCTGACAAACCTCGTGCGAAAACAACTCACTCTGCCCACAAGTCACTTCCCAGAGATCACTAAGATACTCTCATGTGCTCGAATGACTTCCCCTCCAGTTGTTAGCCGCTATCTGGAAAGGGAAGGAGGCCCATGCAGTCGGTCTATCATCCGTCATGTCTCATCTATCGAATCTGGGATATTTCCAAGACGTCTTCTCCTGTGCTCGAATGACTTCCTCTCCAGTCGCCACCCGACATCTGTAAAGCGAAGGATGGCTCAGCAGCCTATCTTCTCACCCCGCAACCGCCCTCCTGTGCATAGTTAAAGCCAAAGGTCAATCTCAGAGGCGATGGACTATAAAAGGAGGTGAGGGGGCTAAAAACAAAAAAAGGAGAAAAAAGAAGACTTTTAACTCTTTTGAGACTTCTGAACTCTTTTTCGGCTCAAACTCTAAGCAATTCTAAAAGCTATGCCTTCTTTTTAAAACTCAATAAGAGTAATGAATACCAGGACCTCAATGATCCTCGGATCTTCCCTCAAACCCCACTCAAGCTCATCAGCTGACTTGACCATCGGAGGTATCACGGGGGAACCGATCCCCGCCCTCTTACGGGTTTCTTCTTGTTTGTGCAGAAGGATTAGGAATTTCAGTCCAAGGATCGGTCATAAAGTCGGAGGAGGAGTCGGCCCCACCTCTCATCCTCTCCCTCTTTACCGTCAGTGCGAAGATCAGAATTGCATCCCTCGGCGGAAAGACCCCATTGGCTATGTAATATCAGGCATCAACACTATTATATAATAAACATAGTAAGGATAGCAATTTTTGGAGGAGTGGTGGACATTTTCCTCCTTTTTATTATAATTTAAAGGGTAAAATGGTAACTTTGCAAGAGATTTTTTTCCTTTACTTTCTTTTCATTTTTTTATCTCTAGAGGATTATAAATCGTGACATAAGAATATGATTTGAACTCACATAATTAAAATTATAATTTTCAAGAGAATGATTTTTTTTTCTTTTGTTTATTTTCTCCTTTCTTATATCTAGAGCATTCTAAATAATGAAATTACAATACAAACATAATTAATTTGCAATGTTTTCATTTTTTGCATTTTAACCACTTACTCTAATTATTTTATCCTCAATTAGGAAACTGTTCAACAAAAATATGTCAATGATAGATTTAATTACTAAATAGCAGTTAGAGATACATTTTCTATGTAGAGCTTTACAGTAAAATTATATAAATTAAATCATCATCAAACTATTATATGAAAATGTAAGATATAAATAATATAGCAAGATATTTTTTGCACATGCATCGCGGGTGCCAATGTGCTAACTAATGTTTAAATAACCTAAAATTTGATGTTCAAAATTATCCAATGTTGCAGCGTTGTTTTAAAAGGAAAAAAATAATAGAAATTTTGCCAAATTATCTAGAAATTCATCAAATCATTACATAAATCACGTGCAGTTAATCCTTTCCTTGATACAGCATCACATTTCACGTTCAAACTGAAATCTCTTCCGATAATAGCAACACAAGTATCACCTAATCTGTTACTATATGTATACCTTAAGCCAAAACCATTTGCCATAAATCCTCCCACAGCTCCTAAATAAAAACATCATTAAATAAAAACATCTGTGTCCTAAATCCCCACCAAGTCACCATCCTGAAAGAACCCTAGGGGGGTATAGCTAATCTTATTAGATATTAATGCCGATTAAAATTATTTAACAAATATATCCTAACAATATTGATATTCAATTTGATATATGCAAGGATATATGAACAAGAGTAAATAAACAAGTGATAGTGAGCAAAGACAAACACAAACACAAGATATGATCACGGAGTTCGGACCTTCCGTCCTACATCTCCGCTCCCCACTCTCGGGGAGAACTCCACTATCACAACCGCGTTTCCTACGCTCATCCGAACAACGTTTACACCTCACAATTCGGTTTTTTAGTTTACCGAAAACTTTACACAACACACAATTGCACTCACACTCTACACCCTCTAAGTGTTGGTCTCTAGCTCGTGTTTCTCTCAAGTGCTCGGAATTACGACCTACCTCTAGGCATTACTACCGATGCCACTCCTCTTGGGACAACCATGTCTCTCACCACACACTCCTCTCGGTGTACAAGTATGATATAACGTGTAACTCACAATTAAGCACAATACAATAAAATGTTCTCTACAATAGGTGAGAACTCAATATAAGCTCACTCTCAAGGTTACACTCACAATAACCCCAAATTACAAAATATGTGAAAATAGTTAAGCTCAATGGTTGTGTGTGCAAGCAATGAGAAAAATCAAATATAAACTCAATTAAATCTAGCAAATTTGAATCTAACAATTGAAGCATAAACAAGCTAGAGATATGAGTTTAGAAACACTTCTCTAATCACAAGAGAGAGGGATAGGATGATTGAAAGCCCAAACTAAAATTGATCTCCTCTTCTTGTCAAACAATCTTCACAAAACTAATTTTGTAAACAAACACTTAAAACAAACTAAAACTCTTTTTAAACTTATTTTAAAACTTCTCTTCCTTAGTTCAGAAGTGAAATGGTATAGGGTATATATAGAATGAAGAAACAAAGCTCAAAACCCAAGTGAAATCCAGCAAAATAACAAAAAAATGGAAACTGGAAAAATAGTCGTTACACGCCATCAGTCGACTGACGAGTTTTATCAGTCGACTGATGAGCTGACCGTTAGAGGCATTTTCTAGCTCATCAGTCGACTGACGGACCTTATCGGTCGACTGATGAACTCATCAGTCGACTGGTTAGTCGACCAAAACAAAATAAAAACTTTTTTAAATTGCAGACACCTACTTCAATCGACTGATTGGTCGACTGATTTTATCAGTCGACTAATAACAGATATACAGCTTGTTTAGAGCAGAAATCTGATTTTCAAATTTCCTTTAAAAATAGTAATTCTAAAAATTATAAAATTTTGGAAAATAATTATAGACATGATAATACACATGCTATAAAAATTGGTTTTCAAAAAGCATCTCCCAAATGTGAAATCTTATCATTTTGCAAAATCACATAAGTATGAACTGTTAGACCATAGAGGGGGGAGTGATTAGGGTCAAGAGGCTATAATTATGCAATAAAATTAAGACAAGCAATCCACAGTAATCTAATACAATCAAAATAGAGGAGATAGGGTTAGGAATCGTTATCTTGTGACGCGCGATATGTTAACGAGGTTCGGTCCGCTGACTTACGTCCCCGCTCCCCACTCTCGAGGAGAAATCCACTACACAACCCGGTTTGGAAGCCGGAACTTCGTCTACACAGCGATCCCTTCACGATCTCACACTACATAGTTTGATCTACACAAGATCACACTCCCACACAGTTTGATCTACACAACGTCACACTCTCAAGATAATAGAAATGGTGTAAGACTCTCTCTTTACAACGTCCCTATGGCAAAGAGAAAGAGCACACTGAAGCTGGGAAGTGAACACACAAAAACACAGAAAGCACGGGTTTGAAATTTAAGCTCTGTGAAAAAACAACGTCTCTGGTTTTTGCAAAAGCTGGGACAGTTTTAGGAAGAAGAAGAGGATGAGTATAAATAGGAGAAACCAGCTGTTTAAACCCATACCCCTAATCCCCCAAAATCTGGAAACAAACGTCACTAAAATCTGTACTGAGCGGCGCTGACAAAGTACAAAATTTACCGTTGAAAATATATGGCAGTCGACCGACGAAATTTTCGGTCGACCGCGATCCAGATCGAAAACGAGAAAAACAAGCAGAGACTTCTTCGGTCGACCGGTGCGGTCGACCGATGGAAAATATCGAGCTCTCGGTCGACCGCCATGGTCGACCGACAAACTCTCTGCTGCCCACTGAACAAATGAACACAGGTGCGGTCGATCGGTGCGGTCGACCGTATTCTGATACATCCCAAAACACTATTTTTGACATACTATAACAATTTGTAAAATATTCATTTGACTTCTGAAAATTGTGAAACTTTGTAAAATATTTTTAATACTAAAAACAAATTGTTTAGAAAAGGAATTTTGTAAATAGGTCCTCATACTTGTAAGAAATAGTATTTTATGAAAAACGCTTAAAAACATAAGTATGAAAACGTGTGTGTGATATCCCAATAGCTTCAAGTGAAATCGATAACTCTTTGCCTACATTCTAGCACTAGAGAGAAAATAAAAACTAGCTAATATCCTCATATAGAATACAATTCTTGAGTCTTGATATAGCTTGATATGGATGAAGCTTCTATATGAATTTGTTATTCTTGAAATAACATTGCTTCATCACTATGCCTCCTCCTTTGGATATCATCGTTGTAGCGCATATTCCATCCAATCCTCCATTTGTGGCACTAATAAGCTTGATATATGAATTCACTACATTTGTACTCAATAATCCATTAGTACCGATAATGTTGGTTGTAAAACATCATCAAAACATAAGGGCTAACAATCTCCCCCTTTTTGATGATGACAACCAACCATTATATAAGAGTAAAAATAAATATAGCTTATAGATAGGTGCTTCCCCTATCTATGAGCTCCCCCTAAGTATGTGCAACAAATGAGGAGATTTCTCTCCCCCTTTGTCACCATAAAAAATGGGGTAAAGAGAAATGCAAAATGCAACTAAACAAGCAAGCAAATAGAACTTTCACATATTGCATAAGCCCAAACCATTTCTTATGCGACAAAAATCATCCTTACCAAGAGGCTTAGTAAATATATCCGCTAATTGAGATTTTGTGTCAACAAACACTAGGGATACATCTTGTCTCTCTACATGATCGCGTAAGAAATGATGGCGCACATCAATATGCTTGGTTCTAGAATGCAAAACCGAATTCTTGGAAATATTTATAGCACTAGTGTTATCACAAAAGATTTTTATGTTTTGAAAATTCAAATCATAGTCAACTAAGCTTTGTTTCATCCATAAAACTTGAGCACAACATAAACTGGCGGCAATGTATTCCGCTTCCGTAGTGGACAATGCAACACAATTTTGTTTCTTAGAAGCCCAAGAAACAAGTGAATTTCCTAAGAATTGACATGTTCCACTCGTACTCTTACGATCTACCTTACATCCGGCAAAGTTGGCATCACAAAAACCATATAAATCAAAAAAGGTGCTTTTTGGATAAAATAAACCAAGATTAAAAGTTCCATTAACATACTTAATGATCCTTTTAACCGCAATTAAATGAGATGCTTTAGGAGATGCTTGAAAACGTGCACATGCACACACACTAGACATGATATCGGGTCTACTAGCGGTAAGATAAAGAAGACTACCTATCATACCTCGGTATAGTTTTTGGTCCACGTCCTCACCACTTTCATCCGCATCAAGCTTAACACTAGTACTCATGGGAGTAGGCGCATGCTTAGAATTCTCCAAATTGAATTTCTTCACCAATTCCTTTGCATACTTGCTTTGAGAAATGAATATCCCATCTTTAGTTTGCTTGACTTGGAGCCCGAGAAAGAATGTAAGCTCTCCCATCATACTCATCTCAAAATGATCTTGCATGACATTAGAAAATTCCTTGCACAAAGATTCATTAGTAGCACCGAAAATGATATCATCAACATATATTTGAACTAAAATGAAATTATTTTTCCTTTTTCTCACAAAAAGAGTGTTATCAATTATTCCTTTTGAAAAACCATTTTCAACAAGAAAACTAGAGAGGCGAGCATACCAAGCTCTAGGAACTTGTTTCAACCCATATAAAGCTTTTTGAACCCGGTAAACATGATTAGGAAAAACATGATCTATAAAACCAGGGGGTTGCTCAACATATACTTCATCTTCTATAAAACCATTTAAAAAGGCACTTTTAACATCCATTTGAAATAATTTGAAGTTTTTAAAGCTAGCAAATGCTAAAAATATCCTAATAGATTCCAACCTTGCAACCGGTGCAAAGGTTTCATCATAGTCTATGCCCTCCTCTTGATTGTATCATTGGGCAACCAAACTAGCTTTATTTTTAGTAACAATGCCATGTTCATCAAGTTTGTTTCTAAAAACCCATTTAGTACCAATTACACTAGCATTGTTAGGTCTAGGAACTAATTTCCAAACATCATTTCATATAAAATTGTTTAGTTCTTCATGCATAGCCAAAATCCAAAATTTATCATTTAAAGAATCATTAATCTTTTTAGGTTCTAGTTGAGATAGGAAAGCAACATTACCACACCCACTCAAGGTTTTTGAGCGAGTAACAACTCCTTTTGAAGGGCTCCTAATAATTTGTTCCTTTGGATGGTTTGATGCGAATTTCCAAGCTTTAGGAAGTTCAACTTGTTCATGAGCATTGGAGCTATCCACATCCTTTTGAGCTTCTATAGAGGGAGTATTATTGATATGTAAAAAGTCCAATCCTCCCTCAACATCATCATCATCATCTTTCCTAGGTAAAACAACTTGAGAGCCAACATTAGTTTCATCAAAAGTAACATTTATAGATTCTTCAACAACGAGACTTCGTTTATTGAAGACCCTATAAGCCTTACTTCGAGGTGCATAACCCAATAAAATACCAACATCAATTTTGGAATCAAATTTGCCATGATGATCTTTTGTATTTAAAATAAAACATTTGCAACCAAAGATACGAAAATAACCAATAAAAGGAGTTTTTCCATAAAAAAGTTCATAAGGAGTTTTCTTAAGCTTTGGTCTAATCAAAACACGATTTAAAACATAGTATGCCGTATTGACGGCTTCCGCCCAAAATATTTTGGCAAATCAAAAGAATTTAGCATAGTACGTGCCATCTCTTGTATGGTACGATTTTTCCGTTCAACAACACCATTTTGTTGTGGTGTTCTAGGAGCGAAAAACATGTGAGTTATACCATGATGAGCACAAAATTCATAGAAATAATCATTTTGGAATTCACCTCCATGATCACTTCTAATTTTCATAACTTTCAAATCTTTTTCATTTTCAATTCTTTTAACATGATTAGAAAATTCTTCAAAACAATCATTTTTATTTGCAAGAAATATTGTCCATGTAAAACGAGAAAAATCATCAATAATCACAAAAACATAGTGTTTCCCTCCAAGAAAGGTAACACGCATAGGACCAAACAAATCAAAATGAAGTAATTGCAAAGGTTTAGTAGTTGATACCTCATTGATGGATTTGAAGGAAGATTTAGTTTGTTTACCTTTGGCACAATCCTCACATGTGCTATCTTTGATGAAGTGCAAATTTGGTAACCCTTTTACAAGATTTCTCTTAGACAATTTTGATATCAAATCCATATTTGCATGTCTAAGTCTCTTATGCCAAATCCAAGGGGTTTCATCAATTGCCGCAATGCACTTCACATCTTGATTCACTAGTTCATTCATCTCAAAAATGTATACATTAGATTTGCGATTAGCAATAAAAACAATTTTTCCATTCATACTAATGATGCATTTATCCGGTTTAAAGGAAATATCAAAACCTTTATCACTCAATTGGCTAATGCTAAGAAGATTGTGATTCAAACCATTTACGAAATAAACATCTTCTATAACGGGTGAGGGTTTCTTACCAATAGAACCAATACCAATGATTTTACCTTTCTCACCACCACCGAAGGAGACGCTACCTCCTTCAATCCTTGATAGGGTTGCAAATAATTCTTTGTTGCCCGTCATATAATGTGAGCAACCACTATCAAGGTACCACATCTCCTTATGTCGTTGCCGTGATGTTCCCTACAAGAGATGAAGATGAAGATGTAGTAGCTTTAGGTACCCAAGTCTTGGGTCCGTGGTGGTTAGTAGTCTTGGTACCTTTGGGTACCCATGTCAATCCATAAAATTCAAAGTTATCTTTAATTCTACAATGAGTAGAAATATGACCATGTTTCATGCAATATGTGCACACAAAATTTCTTTTGTATGTATGAGTACGAGAACCATGAAACCTATTTCTACCATGGTGATGATGATTAGCATAAGCATGAGTGGTCTAATCCTACCACTCTCAATTTCAAGTCTCTCAATCTTAGATCTTAATTGTTTGTTTTCAAAATCAAGATCTCCTAGCAATTCATCTGTTAATGCAAGAGAGGTTTGTAATTGTTCGAGCTTAATATCACAAGAAGCATGCAACTTTTTAAAAGAAGAAAATTCTTTTGACATTCTTTTAAATTCAAAGTTCAATTCTTCTAGAGCGGTAGCTAGATCACATTGCATGTAAAAAGATTCACTCTCGGTGTCGGATATTACCTCATGTTCAAGAGCCATGAAGCAAACGTTGGGATCATGAAGAACAAGTTTAGCTCCATCTTCATTGCTATCCGAATCACTTGGTTCGGATTCCTCCCATCCGGCATACATGGTCTTCTTCTTCTTGTATTTCATGTACTTCTCCTTAAGCCTTGGGCAATCCTTAGCGATATGGCCCGGTTCATTGCATTCAAAACATTTTCCTACACGAGAAGGAAATTTGTTGTTAGATCGTGGGTTAAATTTCTTGTTCATTTTTATGAGTCTAGAAATTCTTCTAGAGAGATGAGCCACTTCTCTAGAAAAATCAACTTTACTATCCGATGACGAAAAGGAGTTATCACTAGCTCCTTTGAGAGCTATGGTCTTCAATTTTGGTGATGGCTCCTTAACATCCCGTGAGGGCACTTCCTCCTTCTCCTTTTCCTTGAGCTTCTTCTCATGGACCTTAAGCTTTCCGATGAGACCATCGAGAGGTAAAGTGGTAAGGTCATAAGCTTCTTCTATTGCCGTCGCCTTGGGTTCCCACATCGGAGTCAATGAACGAAGAATTTTGTAGTTCGTCTCTTGAATAGTCAATTTCTTGTCAAGACCATGCAATTCATTGATAATGTTAGTGAAGCGAGAAAACATAGCATCAATTGATTCATTTGGAAGCATTTGAAATAACTCATATTCATGCATAAGTCCGCTAATCTTGGATTCCTTAACTTGGGGGTTCCTTCGTGTGTGATACACAATTTCACCCATATTTCGTATGCGGTTGCACACGTTGAAACTCTATTGTATTCATTTGGGGAAAGACCACAAATTAAGGCGTTCATAGTCCCAACTTTGGACTTTTCTACGTATTTTTTCTCTATGAGTTCTAGGATGTCAAGGTCAATGCAACGAAGGTAAATTCTCATCCTAACCTTCCAATAAGTAAAGTTACTACCGGTGAAGAGTGGTGGTCTAGTGGTGGATTGTCCCTCAAGCATATGCACATTCATTGAAGCCTCCATAAGATCTTTTCTCTAAGGTGATTAAACCAAAAACTAATATAGAGACCAAGTTCTGATACCAATTGTTGGACCCTAGAGGGGGGTGATTAGGGTCAAGAGGCTATAATTATGCAATAAAATTAAGACAAGCAATCCACAGTAATCTAATGCAATCAAAATAGAGGAGATAGGGTTAGGAATCGTTATCCTGTGACGCGCGATATGTTAACGAGGTTCGGTCCGCTGACCTACGTCCCTGCTCCCCACTCTCGAGGAGAAATCCACTACACAACCCGGTTTGAAAGCTGGAACTTCGTCTACACAGCGATCCCTTCACGATCTCACACTACACAGTTTGATCTACACAAGATCACACTCCCACACAGTTTAATCTACACAAGATCACACTCTCAAGATAATAGAAATGATGTAAGACTCTCTCTTTACAACGTCCCTATGGCAAAGAGAAAGAGCACACTTAAGCTGGGAAGTGAACACACAAAAACACAGAAAGCACAGGTTTGAAATTTAAGCTCTGTGAAAAAACAACATCTCTGGTTTTTGCAAAAGCTGGGACAGTTTTAGGAAGAAGAAGAGGATGAGTATAAATAGGAGAAACCAGCTGTTTAAACCCATACCCCTAATCCCCCAAAATCTGGAAACAAACGTCGCTGAAATCTGTACTGAGCGGCGCTGACAAAGTACAAAATTTACCGTTGAAAATATACGACGGGCGACCGACGAAATTTTCGGTCGACCGCGATCCAGATCGAAAACGAGAAAAACAAGCAGAGACTTCTTCGGTCGACCGGTGCGGTCGACCGATGGAAAATATCAAGCTCTCGGTCGACCGCCGCGATCGACCGACAAACTCTCTGCTGCCCACTGAACAAATGAACATAGATGTGGTCGACCGGTGCGGTCGACCGCATTCTGATACATCCCAAAACACTGTTTTTGACATACTATAACAATTTGTAAAATATTCATTTGACTTCTGAAAATTGTGAAACTTTGTAAAATATTTTTAATACTAAAAACAATTTGTTTAGAAAAGGAATTTTGCAAATAAGTCCTCATACTTGTAAGAAATAGTATTTTATGAAAAACGCTTAAAAACATAAGTATGAAAATGTGTGTGTGATATCCCAATAGCTTCAAGTAAAATCGATAACTCTTTGCCTACATTCTAGCACTAGAGAGAAAATAAAAACTAGCTAATATCCTCACATAGAATACAATTCTTGAGTCTTGATATAGCTTGATATGGATGAAGCTTCTATATGAATTTGTTGTTCTTGAAATAACATTGCTTCATCACTATACCTCCTCCTCCTTTGGATATCATCGTTGTAGCACATATTCCATCCAATCCTCCATTTGTGGCACTAATAAGCTTGATATATGAATTCACTACATTTGTACTCAATAATCCATTAGTGCCGATAATGGTGGTTGTAAAACATCATCAAAACATAAGGGCTAACATGAACATGTTAAGAAACTTGATTTTGTAAAAATAACTTAAACAAAACTTTGAAACACTTTAGAATAGATTTATAGACTTATACAAGATATAAAAATAGTGTAAGTAAGTCTTCAATTCATAAACATAATATTTTACAAATTCAATAGAATATGAAGCATATAAATATGAAAATGAAGATATATTTTGTTTCATATCTATATAGCTAAACCAAAACAACTTATCCACATAGAAAACAAATAAGTATTATACATCTATTTGTTTGTAAAAACTTTTGTGCATAAAACACATAAACTATTAAATTATGTGTGTATAATATTGAGCTTAAGGTATTAACACACAAAGTATAAACTCTAAACTAATTTACCCAAGCTTGATAGATCTTCAATATGCTTGACTTGGTTACGGATGAAGCTTGATCTTGAATATGACTTGATGTGCAATGGCTTCATTCACTATTTCGCCAACCTTCATTGGATATGATCGTGAATGCTCGATTTCATCCATCCTCCAACTTATTGTTTGTCTAAAATACCTAATAAGAAAGCATAAACACTAGACAAACAATATTAGAAATTGTTTGTAATTATCAAAACAAGATTAGAAGATGTAAGCTCATAACATGAGACCTAACACATCCATCTTTCTATCACAAAATTATTTAAATTTGTTTGCAGTGATAATTACTAGAAAATCAGTAATTAGATTTTATTCACACCTCCACCCTAAATCCTCACCATCCTTTTTAAATAACTATTATGGTGTTTTTAGTCGCCAAAATATGGCCACTTGCTAGCAACGAACAGATGTCCCCCTACATGCACCACTCAAATCGAATTGATGATCAGAACCACCAAGAATCCCGACTTAGCCGACTCGCCGAGTCGACATCTCATTAGGTCAACTTGAAGGGCGGTACTTGTCAGTCCTCTTATCGAAGACAACTCGCTACGAGCCCGCTCGACAAGTTATTCGATACCAGGCGAGGTCAACTCGAAAGATGTTACTTCTCGACACCCCTTGCTACAAGCCAAAGGACGACTTTAACCTCGAACCTCCCCCGCTGACAGCGCGTTGGCATCATATTAAATGCTTGGCAGACGCTATTATTTCTACATCCTCGATACTATTTATGACACATTAGACCACGTCAGCTTCGTGTGTTGCCCATCACATCTCATTAATAGTGAAATGCCATTGCCCATCCCGTAGCCGATCCACGACCGACACCTATAAAGTAGATGCTGACTTAACCGCTAGCTCAGACTCGGCCAAAAAGACTAGACTACCCCTCTTGTTTAGTTATAAAAAGAAAAACTATTTCAAATATAAGGGTAAGTAATTTCTCAGTATTTTTCTTCATTCCACTGCATTTTTCTCATAAATTTTTTAGTATTTTTCTCCAGACTACTGTATTTTTGTTATATTCCCACTCAAGCACCTAACTGACTTGATCGTCAGAGGAATAACAAGGATGCAGTCATCGTCCTCTTACGAGTTGTTAGGCATGTAGGAACGAACATCCCAACTCAAAATTGGATATTCAGAAAAGTGAGCAACCCCCATATCAACCTAGTCCCTATTACCTTCTGACTGTGTGATTTAAACCATCAACAATTTGGCATACACCATGGGACCTCTTTCTTTTTCGAGCAAATATGTATGGTTCTGAGTATAGGGCTGATCAATCTCACCTTGAAGGACCACACCAGAGCTATGTTACTCAATCTCAGCTTGAAGAAACGCCTAAGAAGATCTCTCGATTCCTCCAACAACAACTCGCTACCTTCATCAGCGAGCTCCTCGGTCAGTTTCCACAGCCACAGCAAGCCCCTTCCGCCATCCCTCCTCCTTCTGAAGACCAGCGATCGGGGACTCACCCCCTTTCTGGAGTCTAGCAAATAGTCCCGCCTCGGACTTCTCATGTAGCTGCTAAGCAGTGGAGTAATCGCGCTGAGCATGCAACCCCACCGCCACATTGGTCAACTCACCCCGAGGAACCTCGCTGACGCCTCCTCCCTGATCCTAAAGTCACCGGTGAGAGTCCTGACCCTGGTCACCCTGGAGATCATACTATCGGAGTAGTCTCTAAGGCTCTCCCCCACCATCGTGCCTCTTCGGCCCCCTCTGCTACCTTGGGGGCCTCTGGATATGATCGGATGCTCATACTGATCGCATAAGCCATCAGGGGGAACACCTAGGGATGTCCATTTGGGCCCAAGACTTAGGCCCGGCCAGGTGCCCGGCTCAGACCCGGCCGGGCCCAAGCCTGGGCATGGCCCGAAAACTTGGCTCGGAAATCCAGGCCTAACCAGGTTCCGGGCCCGGGCATGGCCCGAAAACCCAGACCTAACCGGGCTCCTGGCCGCTTCATTGGCCCTTGTATCGGGCTCGGTCCAGCTAGGAAAAGGACCGGATCAAAGTGGTCGGGTCCGGGGTCGGACCCGGCGGGCACGCTAATGGTCACGTAGGTGACCGTTTGGCCCGGCTAACCCGGCCCAGCCCGAGCCCAACCCGACTAAAACGATCACTTCCGTAACCGTTGGCCGTTCGGACCGGGTCGGGTCCGCGCCGACCTAACCCGGCCCGGTCCGAACGGCCATAACGGCTAATTTTTTATTTTGACCAAAATACCCCTAAAACTATAAAAAACGACCAAACTTTGAGGGTATTTTGATCATTTTCCTAGGGGACTGCCTCTATAAATTGAGGGGTTTTATTTATTTTTCTCCTCCAAAACTGTCACGCCCCGTTTCTCAAAATACTCGGGAATCGGAACGTGAACAAGCCCGCGACGTATTAGATTGAGAAGAAATATACACTATTATTTTTTTCTCTTTTCTTTTGTTCTCAATCCAATATGCTAAGCGTCTGAAAATAAATACAATGCAAAGGCACAGGTCCCCGGTCATAATAGCAAGAATATAAGGATAACCCAGAATAAAAATAGACATATCATCAACAGTAAATCATCTCAGACATAAAAATATGGGTCCAACATACCCTTATACAAAATGAACAAATGAATACTGAAAGAACTACAAAAGTAACTGGAATCATCAACTAATAAATGAAAAGAATAGGCTTCGACTCCTTCTTCTACTCCGTCTATAAGGCACTCCTGCTGAGAATCCTCTGGTTCCTGTTGAACCTATTCTTCCTCTAAGTCTGACGTACACCAGACAAAACAGGTGTATGTCAGCGTGTATGGCACACAGCAAGACCCCACAAAACAAATAGAGCGAACAAAAACCCAAGTAGAAAACGATACGATAACAGAAATGACAAAAGAAGGTGCAACTAAAAATCTGACAAAATCAACATGCGAAAACACTACTAAAATATGATAAACATAAAGCATCCAAAATCGATCAGGTAACGAGATCATGCAGCTAGCAATCAGAATAATCATCCAAGTAACAATGTCATACAACTAGATGGAATTAATACTTAAAAATCTACAACTTGAGACGTAATACGTCGAGCGAAATAATCCAAACAAGGAAACACTCATATATATACCATATGTCTCAAATTGTAGATAATTAAATATTAACCCTGATCTATGTATGAAAAGAAATACAACTAGCATACATCTCATATGAATCCATAAATCCTAACCAAAGTGACGACACCGATTCACTTTGATCCAACAACCAACCCTAGTGGCGACACTGATCCACCGGTAACAAGTCATATAACTAGCCATCCTATAACAGGTCACTGGTACATATCTCGTACAGAGTCAACGCTCATATTATCGGATAACTGACTGTTCGCATATCCCCACGTGCATCCAATCAAATAGATTCATGAACCAAAGTAGCGACACCGATCTACTTTGACCCAACCAACCACAGTGGCGACATCGATCCACTGTGAATCAACCGATCAACCCCAGTGGCGACACCGACCCACTGGTGCAAGCCTAGAAGATATATCAACAGTCACATCCGAACACATGAATAATGACTTTCCACCCCAACTCTTCTCGTTCTTTCTAAATCAACGATCATAATCCTTATTAAAACTCTGGTTCACCACCTAAACACACTCACACATGTCACTAGGTCTGTTCATGACGTACAAGGCTACTAAGTCATGAACTACTAAGGTTCTCAATCACAGCATGAATCAACAAGTAATTAAGACTAATAAAATAAAGATTATAAAATGTGATTAGAGACTACGAACAATGTGTTATGCATGAACAGTATAAGAAGGATCACAATTAGTAGTTATTATACACATGAAATGTCGACATTACTCCCAATAAAATCCAACGACTTGTTGGGCCGGGTCTCACCGCCCTTCGAGTTGACTTACGGCGTTGACTCGAAGATCGATCGTCGCACTCCGTCTTTCGTGTCGACTCACGCGTGTCGACACGTCAAGTCGGGTCAACTCAGGCACTGTCCAACAATATTCTTTCCTAAACATGTTATTTTGTTATGTTCTTTCTTTTTGTTTAAAGAGTGTTCTTTCTATCCGAACTCTTCTTATTGTTAATCATCATTCAACAAATAATTCCACACATAATTATCACATAAAAATAATCTAACAAATATTGTTAACTAATCAAAATAATTTTAACACGAGACAAGAGAAGGGATCTTGCCTGCGAGGCCAGGGGGCCTGATGACGAGCGGCGATGACAGCGGTTGTCATCACTGAGGGGCTCAACGGGGTTCGATGGGGCTGTTGGCATATCGTCAAATATGTGGCGGTTCTGCATCTAGATATGCGTTGGCATATGATCAAACAGGTGGTGTGCGATGGAGGAGACGTAGCGGGGTGGTTTGGGCTCGTTAGCGGTGGATCTGGTCGTTAGGTTCAAGCTGGTGGTGAAGGGGCGGCTGTGGGTGGAAGGAGAAGATGGTGGTGATGGTTCTGGACTGGGGAGGCGACGGTGGTGATGGAAGAGGTGATGGGGGGTGGTGGTAGAAGAGGAGGAAACTGGAGCGGCTAAGGATCGTCGGCGGCGACCAGGGCGGAGGAACAAGCGGGGAGGAAGAGGAGATGATGGGTGCGGGTTTTGAGGAGTGAATTAAGGGGAGTGATTGAGGGATGATTGGGGTCGGTTATGGGAAAGAATTATGGGAGAGAAAAAGGAAGGCTTAGGGAGAGATTAAGAGGGAATAATTGAGAGAGAAAGGGAGAGGGGACGTGATTGTGGGTATGAGAGAGAGAGAGAGAGAGAGAGAGAGAGAGAGAGAGAGAGAGAGAGAGAGAGAGAGAGAGAGAGAGAGAGAGAATGGTTATGAAGATATATTAACAAAATATTAACAACCAAATATGTATATGTTTATATATACGCTAATGTACTAAGCTTAGGTTTA
The DNA here is from genome assembly GCA_022839385.1 of Asparagus kiusianus. NCBI lineage: Eukaryota > Viridiplantae > Streptophyta > Magnoliopsida > Asparagales > Asparagaceae > Asparagus > Asparagus kiusianus. The sequence continues at coordinate 324,020 of BQKN01064170.1, forward strand.
CATTAATAATAACAGATCATTAATAATATCAATGACCAAAACAACCTAAAAATATTCACCGCAACTATTAAATTTATAATTAACAAAACCATAAATATAAACTAGATTTTTAAATCATAGTATATTCTAGAAAATCAAAAAATATAAATACACTTTTTTAAAATAATAATTTAATATTTAAAATACCAGAAAAATTATTTAAACCAATATCGAAAATTCATAGTCCTTACAAAAACTCATCTAATTATCTCTAATCTAATACATACTTTTGCTCTCTAATTCTTCAATCAAATGTTTTCCTTATCTGATTATGAAGAGCAAACTCAACTCCCGATGTTGAAATGAGTCCTAATACTCCTACTATAGGAGCTACAGCTACTCCTACTACTCCTACCGATGTTGATCACGAATTCGGTGGCGATGATTCTACACCAAGATCTCCTAAAAGACCGAGAACCAATGTGTGGAACTTCTTTAAGAAGATAGAAGTTACCAGGGATCAACACGGTAGGCTTCTCACCTAGAAGGCTAAGTGTCCGTTGTGCGACGATATTATCCAAGCTCATCATAAAAGCGACACCAACCACCTCAAAAGCCATTTAGAGAAACACATCAAAGGTTAGGCAACATCGCAAGGTGATATCCGACAATCTTTACTCTCCTAACTATCATCTTCCGATAGTCTCGGTAGTTAGAACTATGACGCAATCCGAGCCAAGATATGTGTCATCATATTTATTATTCTTAAAAACCTTCCTTTTAAATTAGTAGAAGATAATAAATTTAAATATATATTTACAGATGGTTTTATCCCGCATTTAAAAAAAATTCTCATCAAACTTGTCAACGTGATATTTTAAAATATTATCACATGGAACAAGTAAAAATAATTTCTTATTTTCAAAGTTTAAACTATAAATTTTCTTTAACTTCTGATATTTAGATATCTAGAGCGCAAATTGATTATTTATGTATTACAGTACACTGGATTGATGATAATTTGCAAATATTTAAAAGAGTTATTTCTTTTATTGCATTTGAAGATTCACATAATGGTATTAATATTGCAAACTTAATAATTGAAGAACTTATAAAATTAAAAAATTTAGAAAAAATATTTTCTCTTTCACTAAATAATGCAAGTAATAATAATATAGTTATTGATCATATCAAATCATCTTTGTTAATGTCATGTCATGGTGGTATTTTTTATATTAGATGTATGTGTCATATTTTAAATTTAATTATTCAAAGTGCATTAAGTAAAATTAAATCCATGATAGAAAAGGTTAGGACAGTAGCTTATGCTCATAATGCTTCTGAATAAAGACTTAAAAGATGAAAACATTTGTGTAAAAGAAATTTTTTTAAACCTAGACTAATTCCAAAAAATGTTGACCATAGATAGAATTCTACCTATGCAATGTTAAATGTAGCAATAGAATATAATAAAGAAATTATAAATGATTTTGTTGCTTTCTATACTTTTAGTTCTAGCTCTAGTAATATGTATGGAATAACTGAGGATGAATGGACAGTTATATATAGTGTAAAAGAGATGTTATAAGTTTTTTATGATGCTACTATGTTGTTATCTGGTTGTTATTATCTAACTATTATTCAAGCAGTTTTATAAGTTTTAAATATTCAAAAAAATTAATAATTATCGTGTGGATAATTATTTTGAAAATATGATTTTTCAAATGGAAAGTAAATTTAATAAGTATTTTAGGAGTATTTCTATTATTTTTGGTTTTGGGGTTCTTATTGATCCATGTTTGAAGGATATTGATCTTCGAAGTTTGTTAAAATATTTGTATGGTAATATGATAATAGACACTGATAATGATCAAACTATTACCGCTCTTACTCATCATAATACTATTAGAATTTATTTTGAAATATTATATGATGAGTATGAAGCTAGATATGGTGTAAGTACACATCAGTCTATAACTTTTGCTTCTACGAGTTTAAGTCGGGGAAAAAGTATGAGTTTTGATAAAAAAAATTAATGATAGCTCAGCTAACTGGTGGATCTGGATCTGGATCATCAACAGAAGTTTCTAAAATTAAATAATATTTGACTGCATCTTTAGTTAAATGCCAAAATAGTAGTTTCGATATTTTGCAATGGTGGAAAGTATATAGAACAACTTCATATCCTATACTTTTCATCATGGCTCGTGACTTACTAACAGTGCTGGTTTTTATGGTAGCTTTGGAATCTGCCTTTAACACAGCAGGACGTTTGATTAACGACCACAGGATATCGTTAGATCCGTATACGGTACATGCGGTAATATGCCTACAAGATTGGTAGTGGTACGAGAAGAGATCTCAAGGCATCGATCAGATGATTAGTATTGAAGATAAATTTGAAGAGTTGGGACTAGCAGATAGAGATAAAGAGTAGAGATTATTCATTGGTTTGTAATTTTTATTTCTTAGCTGAAAATTTGTGATAAATTATTTTGAAAAAAAATTACAAATGATAATGATATAGATAAGTAGGTACCAACCTAGTTGGAATGTATTCATCTATTGTGATGCGATAAATTTTAAAATAAATTTGTAATTGTTAGTGATTAACTGATTATTAATAAAGAATTTATTTTTATCATTTTTATTTCTATGATTTTTTGTATTTGTAAATTATATAATTACAAGTGATTAATAATATGATTGTTTTTATAAAAAATTTGTTTAATTTTTTACTATGTACTCTTGAAATTAAAATAAAAAAAAGTAAAAAATCGGACGGCTCGGTGCCTGGCCAGCTTGGGCCCAGGCCCGCCAGGGCTCGATTTGCCGAGCCGAACCGTTCGGACAGGCCTAGATGTGGGGGTCATAGTGCTTCGGAAGGTGACATGAGTCATTAGAATTTTTTTATTGTTTGCAGATACAAGCGATTGAAACATGAAGCGGTTGAACTATGACGAAATCAAGGTGAACTTCAATAAGTTCGTACTTAGCACGGGTTAAAAGACTAATTGTAAGTTAAAACTGAAAGCTTTTACTGATGATGACATAAAATAATAAAATAAAGCAATGCTAGCTTGAAACTCCAAGAGTTATGACTTTGCACGAAGCATTTATTGTGAGTTTTGTTGCCTTCCGTGGCAGAGATGGCTCAACTGCGTCTATGATTCATTTTCTATCAATTTCAACTGATTTGTCCAGGCTACAGATCTCTTGGCCTTTTCCTCTTTCAAATCAGACTCTGACTGTTAATTGAGTAGGAGTTAGATGGAAATCCAAGTGTTTTCTTTTTCTTTTTGAAATGTTCCGCAAATTCTTTGGACGTCATTTCTAATATTCACTAAATTCAGCGTTTGATTCGGATTTCCAGTTATATCGATAATCCACCTTGTTTAGTTTATCGCTAATTCAAATAAAATTATGAAATCAGACGAAAAAAACTAATAGGACTAATTTAGAGTGACATATATAAATGAGGAATTAAATAGCATTTCAATGATTTTAAAGACTAATTTAAAATTATAAAGATTTATAAGGGACTAATCTTTTTTTTAATAGCATCTTTGGCACACATGAGAATCGAACAAATGCCTCCCACAAGGGAGCGATATGACTTTGCCATGTGTTCTACTAGAACACCCATGAGGGACTAATATCTTAAAGAACCTTTTTCTGCAAACTTCAATGATTCTTATTTGGGAAGACTAGTAGGATTGCACGTGCAATGCACGTGGTAAATTTTTTAAATATTATTTTAAATTATAAATTTATTTATGCAGAAATTTGGTATAAATTTATTGAATGTAAACAATATAGTCAGGATATGAACAAAATTTAAATTTTCACAACGTTTGTACAATAAAATTAAATTTATGGAAAGTTGCATAATTACAGGATTATGTTTCAGGTGCATCGGTATGGAAGAAAGGATAAGTACATTGTTTTCTATGTGAATTTCGCCATTTATTTTTTTTTGCTGGTGCCTATTTGTGATGTAACATTGGAAGGGAAAATGATATAGGCCTTAGTGATAGGCTAAATTAATATTTGCTTCTTTCCTTTTTTTTTGTAATCCATCATCAATAATCAATTGGATATACCTTCTGTTGTGGATACACTCGTTCTCTATCAAGATCAATCTCACAAGGTTGAAAATAAAATTTTAAAAATAAAAAACAACTTTACAAAATATGTTTAGGCACCACTTCATT